>WTSP01004718.1:0-11573 GCA_025331215.1 Actenoides lindsayi | reverse complement strand
TGCTGCTCGGGATTGCGCTGGGGTGGTGGGGGAGCGGGGAGCTAGGGGGGGAGCGACCTGTGCCCGGCAGAGACATGGGGAGGGTGCCCGGGGGTGAGCCCAGGACCCGGCTGGCACCGTGAGGAGCTGCACCCTCAGCTTGAGGGGCCAACCTTGGCCCTGCTCAGCCGCACGCCGGGGGCCTCTCGCACCCCAACTTCTCCATCATCCCCCACTGCGTGAGACGGAGCCTGCAGGGAGAACCCCGTGGAGCCCAGGGGACACATCCCACTGGAGATGCAGATGGACATCCCACCAGGGATACAGCTGCACAAACCTCTACTGAGCACACCCTGCCCAGGGATGGGACTGTCCCCTCCAGCTCTGGGGACACCACGAGACACATGGGGCCAGGCAGGGCCAGTCACTGCCCGTGCCACCACCTCAGCCCAAACCTGGGGGCCGGTTGCTGCTCCAGCATCCCCATTTCTCACTTCTCCAGAACCTGCCTTTGCTTACAGAGGAAACACTTTGCTGCTCCATTGCTGGCAGGATGGTGCCTTTACGGGTCTGCCATGACACCGGGATGGCACAGAGCTCACCAGCCGTGGCACGTGGCCAGGGACAGAGTGGCACCAGGGGCTGCGAGCCCACGCCGGGACCTGGGCAGAGCATCCCCTCGCTGCCGTTATCTTAAGGCAGTAACGAGGAAAGGTCTCTCCCATCGCACCCAGAGCCAAGGTTTCTGCTCCAGTGGCGGCTCCAAGGAGAAGCCCTTTGGACTGTTCAAGAAAAACAACATCAAAAAATACCCCAAAATACCCACGAGCGGGGCCAGGGGGGCTGGGACGGGGGCACAGAGCAGAGGACACAAACAAATTACCTCCTGACCAGTACCCATGACCAAGCGGGAGAAATAAGGTCTCAGATGTGTCTGTAATGATGGAATTAAACCCCCCCACCATTCGAGTGCTGTTGAGCGGTTGCAGACATCCTCGCGCAGGGCTCGGGCGGCCTGGTTAAATTTATGTGTCAGCTTTAAGGAGGCCTCTCATCAAATGAGCTATTTTGGGCAGAGATTAAAGATCTATTTTAGCTGCAAGCGGGAACAGCTCTCGAACAGGTTAATAATGATTCTGGAAACCCAAGCACCTCCAGCACCCCGGGGCAGGGCAGCCAGAGCCCTGGGCAGCACCCCTGGGTTCCCGAGGGTCCTTAAGCCAGGAGGGCGGGGGACTCTGGTGCAACGTTCACCCCCCACCCCCAACCCGCTGCCATCCTGCCAGGGAGGAAGAAACCCCGGTGCCGTCGCCGGGCGAGGAGCGGCTGCGGCGCTGAGCAGGCGTGGGTAATTGGAAGTGGCAGACGCTGGCACGCTGCTGCCGAGAAGGTCATTCCGTGGGACTGGGAATGGAATGCCAGGAGCGAGGAGGGGAGCGGCCCCGTTAGCAAAGGTCAGGGCCCCGCTCGGCTGCCTTCAGTGTTTTTGGCAGAGCCCCACACCGGCCGTGTGCGCCGGGTGCCGGCAGGGCTGGCACGCAGCGTGCGGGCAGGATCTGCCTGTACGTACGTAACCCCTCTCCTTTGGTACCCAGAGGAGCGTGCCCGGAGCTGGGGAGCGGAAGGCACGCTGCCCTGGGGGGGGGCCTTTGCCCAACCCCTCAAAGCAAAACCTCGCTCATTCGACACGGTCATGCTGTGCCTCCATCCTGCGCACGGATGGGGCTGGGGGGATGAGCCCACCAAGCTGCCCGGTGTCCCTGGCAGCAAGAGACAGATGCTCAGAACACTCACAGGCTTTGGGTCCTGGTCCCAGCAGAGAAGTGGGATCAAACCAGCACAAAAGCCACATGGGTCCAGGGAAGCCACTAAAAGCACTTGACACCAACAAGCCAGAATCCCAGCCCAGCATGGGCATCCACCCCCTGCAGCACCCCCAAACCCAGCTGAGACCCAACAGACTCGACACTGCATTGAGCAAAGCTCCCCAGCACCCAGCACAGCTTCTCCAGCCCCATCCCGAGTGCTCGCCTGCCCCCCACAGCGACCGGGGGGCCTGGGGCTCCTGCGGTGCTTGCGGCAGCACCGTGGTGCCCCGGACACCCGGCCGGCTGCACGGTGCACGGCAGCCAGGCGCGCGCTGCTCCGTAATTACAGCCCCGAGTGCCTGAGCTGTGAAAGAATCTGACGAAGGAATCCAGGGTAGATCGCGCTGCCGAAATTACTATAATCAAAGGCTTTCACAAAGGCTTCAAATGCAACCAATTACCCTGAAAGGCGAGGCAAGAAAGAAAACAAATTAATGTGTTTGCACAGAGCCTCCGCGGCAGCGCACACATCGCCCCACGCCACCCTCGACCCCGGCCGGCCGCTGCTCTCCATCCCGGGGCCTGCTCCCCATCCCTGCATCCCACTCCTCACTGCTGCCTACCCAAGTCCTCATCCCTGGGTACCAACTCCCCATCCCTGGGTATCCGCTCCCCATCCCTAGATGCCAACTCCCCATCCCTGCATCCCATTCCTCACTACTGGATGCTCAACTACTCATCCCTGGGTACCTGCTCCCCATCCCTGCATCCCACTCCCCGCCCCTGCATCCCGCTCCCTGTCCTCGCGCTCTGCTCTGTCACCGCTGCCCGTGCTCACCCCAGGGTGCAGCTGCACACAAAGGGGCTCTGTGCCCGTCCCTCGCCCTGTCACCAGCCGCTGCCCCACTGACAGACAAAAGCCCTGCCTGTGCCCGCAGACAGGTCCGGCGCAGGCTCGGGGACTTGCCAGGGTGGCCCAGGGAAACCTTCTGCCCTCCCTCCCTCCCTCCTCCCAGGGTGCTGGCTGGGGTCCCTGGGTGAGGGGAGTTTCAGGGTGCTCAGAGGCACCCATTGAGCACAGCCCCACATCACCCCACTGACAGATGGGGAGCAATTCACAGCCAGTCCTCCAACCCTCACCTCTTCACGCTACACTTTGCCTGTGCCATCAGTCGAGGGAAAAGAGGGGAGGGGGGGAAATCAACCTCTTTCTTTTAATATTTAACAAGAGTCCATCACCCTAAGTCTATTTTGTAATACAAAGCTCTGGAGATTTAAACCCTTCTCACCCAGAGAGATGGAAATGAATGGTGCTCTTTAATGAGCTGGTTCAGCAGAAAAGATAGATTTCTAAGATTACTGTAGGAATTCTTATAATTGATGTGTACTTTTGTAACGAGGATTATACCACCATCCGGTCAAGGAATTCCGGCTCTTCCCCCCCTTCTCCAGAGCTTACCCTGCTGTTGGGGTTCCCCAGGAGAGAGACCAGCCCACATCCCTGCGGGGAGAAAACAACACGGGGTGGGGAGGGAAAGAAGAAAAAGCCGAAGATAAATTAAACGGGCTTTTCTTATTCCACCGTAGACAACCCAACGCAGGCAGCGAACGGGGGGGGAAATAAGGCATCTCTCGAGATTTATAGTTTTGTTTTACAAAGCCCTACGTTCCCCCCACCGATCCGCGGCCGGATGAGCCGCTGAACGCCGAGTAATTAAAAGGAACAGAGAACAATACCCGTGCCTGCCGGAGAACGCGGAGTTTCCCTCAGATGTTTATAGCGATTGTATGAAAATGTACAAGGCGGGATGGCAAGAGCTGACAGGCGCCCGAGCTGCCGTGATTGCGAGCTGGCTGCCTCCCCCGGCTGATTGGCATTAATTGCGCGCGTTTGCAAAGCAGAACGGAACGTCTGACATTAGCTGCGAGCCAACATTTCTTTCTAATAGTCTTAATGATTACGACGAGAGCTGATGATCATTGTGGGGCGTTAGGAGTCTGGAGAGCGGCTCCGCGGCTTCTCCCCGCTGGGGACGAGAGCTGGGCTGTCCCCATCCCTGTCCCCGCCAGCCCTGCGCGGGCGAGGGGAGATGCTCCCCAGGGTGGGCTGGGGGCATCCTCGAGCGGTCCCATGTGGGCAGAGCCAGCCCAGGGATGATGACAGTGCCCACTAACCTGTAAAACCTTTGGCAAGGGGACGGGAAGGACAGAGGAGGGGACGGGAGCCCCCTGCCACATCCCTCGGCTCTGCCCCATGGGAGACGGGTGGCTGCAGGGGACACACACACCAGGAGGAAGAACGTCCCCCACCCTGAGACCCCTCTGGTGTCCCCAGGGATGTTCCTTGCTGTCCATGCCCTGAGAGAAGCACTGGGCCACCCTGCTCCCACGAGTGCCCCAAAGGCAGCCAGGTCCCCAGCAGTTCCCACAGCCACATCCTCACTGGGTGCTGCAGGACGGGCTGGCAGAGCTGCCTCAGGGAGCTAGGAGAGGGGTGAGCAGCCTGGAAACACCCCACATAAACAGCAGAGCTCATTATTAAAAGCTGATTAACGATGCCTGAGTTTTCTAGACTTTTTACAAGGCTGGATTTTTCGATGTCCTTGAGTTTCACCGTCTCACAGGGACTGGCAGGAGGGTGGGCGGGCTGTGGAGACCAGCACAGGACGCTCCGGATCGCGGGAGAGCCGGAGCCAGATGTGCCCGAAAACCCTCCACAGCCCCGACCTGTCCAGGTTTACATGGGAGGAAAAATCAATGGCCATCGATCCGCAATATAAAGCGAGAACACGGCGCTGGCAGGCAACCGGCATCCGACCGGTGCTGTGCAGAGGACACAGCTGGGGTCACCTCGCTGGGGACCAGCGTGTCTGTAGGGGTACACGGCTGGGGTCACCTCGCTGGGGTCACCTCGCTGGGGACATGGCTCGGGGTCCCTCTGGGTAGGGAGCAAAGCTGCCGGTCCACGTGCCTTAAACCCTGGCAGCAGCAGATGGGACACGTCCAGGGTGCGTGGGTGGCCCTTGACCGTGTCCTTGCCAGGACGTGGCCAGCACCTGCTCAGCTTCCCCCGCACAGCCCACTGGGACGGACGGATGGACAGACGGCCTCAGTCCAGCTCCAGGCCATTTCACCTTTCCTTTATTTTTATAATCTGCATTGGCCAACGTATCACTCGGCTTTGGGCTTTGAGCTCACTAATAATTGTTCCCCGATGAAAAGAAATAAAGACTCGATCTCTCTTCTCCTTCCCCCCCCTTCCAAAAAAAAAAAGTCTGTAAAGAAGAGCTATAAAAATGGCTTGTTATCTCACCTAGCGAGGCTCAGACTGTATGTTATTGCTAATTGGGTATAACATCCTTGTCTTGTTCTGCTCTCTGAAGCTAAATCAAGAAAGCACCACTGCTGCGAACTAATTATATCTCTGGACTGCAGACTCCAGCTTGTCTTCCCCTTTATTGAGTTAAAAAATGGTCACTAACCTTAATCTCTCATATTCCCAAGCATTAGGGCTGCTGAAAAACCACCACTTCCACCCACATCCCAGGCTATGCCGAGAAGGACGGAGCACGCGGTCTGCCATAGGCTTTGTGCTGCTCCAGAACACAGCCCCGAGGTGCCCACCCCTGCTGCACCCCGTGGCACCGGCACACCGAGGCCACCGCGCCCGCTGCTCGGTCCCCGTGCCACTGAGTCTTAACCGTACCCAGCTCGGAGGCTTTCTGTGCTGCACACACCAGAGCCTGCTCACCGCTGCTTTTCTACCTCTCCCCCGTGCGAGGAAGTTCAAGCTTCTTTCGTTACGATGTTTTTAAAATCTGGACCCCGGGTGCCGTTCCCTCGGCCTAAGCGCAGCAGATGCGAGCAGATGTGCGCAGCTGGGTCGCGCACGCACGAACCGAGGGGAGCGGATGCTGCTCCGGCTCATCCACGTCAGCTCCCAGACCCAGCCTAGGATGGGGTCCTGTTAACACTGGTGCTCACCCGCGGGTCCCCCACGCTCTCCCTGCATCCCCCCACGGCAAGGACACCGCGGTCACCCAGCTGCACCTCTACACGTGGCTACGGCCAAAGCTCTCTGGTTAGCGGAGCAGCGCAGCCGTACGCTGCTGCCACGGCATGGACCCCAGCAGTAGCAGGTCAGCAGAAAAGAGAGGACAACCAGACACCCCTCCCCAACCAAAGGGCACGGAGATGGGCAGCGGGGCCACAGGAGAGCCCCATCCCTCCCCATCCCAGTGCTCCCCTCGGCACCAGCCACACGGGATGAGAAATGAAAGCAGAAATACAGGGCTGTGGGTCAGAAACCGAAGAACAATCTCACTGAGCTCAGCACCAAGCCCAGCTCCATCCCCCTGCCTGTGAGGACCCACGCAGACGGTGTTCCTTTCCAGAGGGAAAGTCAAGCTCCAGTTCTCCGTGCGAGCCAAGAGCATCCCTTAAAAAAAATTGATACTTCCCTGACTATTAATTAACCTGAACCACTTAAAACCGCCTTCAATTTGTCAGGTTTAACTGCCAGCTCTTCTCGGTAAATCAAGCGTCGCGTGCAGACGGAGGCTGCGCGTGCGAGGCGGCGGCGAAGGGAGCAGGCGGCGAGCAGAGCGAGCAGGGCACCCTGCGCCGCGCTCGCCATGCCATCCCATCCCCCGAGAGCACCGACGACGACGCTCAGACCCTGCAATTAGCCGGGACACGATATTAAACACGACGGGCGGGCAGGAGCGGGTTGTCAGGGCTGCGGAGCACCCCACACCGCAGAGTTCTCCTCCTCCCCCCACCCCCCCCCCACCCCCAAGGCACCCTTGTCGTGCAACCAAGGCTGAATTGGAAAGCAATATGAATATTTATCTCTGACAGCGAAATCTCCCCGCTGCAGGGTATTAAGGCTTTATTAGTGTGTGGTTACCAGCGACGCTAAGCCAGCCCTCACTCCAGCCCGGAACGTGACGGAGATGACCTACAAGAGGCAGATGGCGAAAGCCTTGGAGAGCCCCTGACCCCGGGATGTGCCTCCCCTCACTTGGGCAAAGAGGAGGCTGCACACCCCGGTCCCAGCTGAGTCCCCCCACCAAAGCCCCCTCCTCGCCCAGGGACAGCCCCTTAAAAACGCCTCCCCACACTGGGGCTGTCCCCCGGCCTCGCACCACACGGCTCGCCGTTTTGGGTTAAAATGCTGATGTATTTTCTCTTTAGCGAAAGGAGTCCCAGGGGCTATAAAAATTCCCAGCAGGCTCCCGTCAGTCTCAGGTCATTAACTTTCTTTCATTGGGAGTTTGTTTACAGCCAGCCATAAATAGCGGCGCCCGGGCTGCTCACCAGCCGGGACAGGATGATGCTGCCCGTGCAGGAGGGCACAGCACCCAGGAGCGTGGGCTCCAGGGCGCAGGGTCCAGCGCTTGCACCCACCATATTGACTTTTTCCATGCCCTGCATTTCCCACCGGCCTGGCACTCGGGCCAGCATGGTGCTACCCATGGTGCCACCCACGGTGCCATCTGCCACAAAGCCACCCCAGCCCTGCAAATTGATGGGGTCACCTCGAGCGTGGGCGAAGGGAGATGGGGCGCACACTTGGGTGCAAGGCAGCTCAGGTGTGGCCTTTCCCAGAGGAGGAGGAAGGCAGATAGCCTGGGCTGCCCACATGGGTAACCTGCCCCCAGGACCTGCCCTGCACCCTCGCCCAGCTCAGCACCCACTCGGCAGAAGCCCAGCCCCTGCATCCATCACAAGCACCAACCTCACGTCAGGACCTCTGTGTGCGTGAAAGATGTCCCAGTGCCAGTACATGGAGCCCGGGGAGGGACCCCAACACCTCTCATCTCGCCGCGGCCTCCACCTCGGACCTCCACCCTTCCCCGGCAGCCCCTAAGGCACCACAACTCCTGGGGAAGCAGTAAAGCCGAGCGCATCACCAGCACGGCACCGCGCTCTTGCCCAGCTGCTTTGCACACTGGGGTTCCTCCACACCCGAGCACACCCAGGATGATCTCGGAGCACCCACGTCCTGCTGCCTGCCCGCGAGATGCACCCACAGTACTGCCAATGTCACCATGAGCATACCCTGAACCCCATTAAGGCCTCCCGGTTGCCCACTGGTGCCCAGGGCTGCAGGACCGCAGATGACCAGGAGCTTTATTTGCCGTAAGCGAACACGTCGGCTCTGCTGTGGCCATGCGAACCCACTGAGCTGCAGCTCCCATAAAGACACAGGATCACACGACTCCAAGAACTGTGACTCAACTGGGGCTCACCGGGCACCAGTTAAATATTTACCCTCTGCCCCAGCAAAGCACCCAGCACTCTGCATGGGGGGCTGAGCAGGGAACTGCCAAGCACAGGGTCCCCGATGCCAGCACAGACAGCTCCCCATGACACCCAGGTCAGCACCGGCAGCCCCACACTGGCACGGATGCCCGGAGAGGGGGCTCAGCGGCATGACCCCCTCCACACCTCATCCCAGGCTGCAGAGGGGAGCTCCTGGGGGTGAACGGCCACAGCCAGCGTGGCAGAGTCCAGCTCAGAGCAGCCAGGAACCCCCCACTTGGTTTATTTCCCAGGATGGCCATGGAAAGAGCCGATCCATGGGCCAAGCACAGGGTCCAGCAGCACCCCAGGCTGCACCGCGGGCTAAGAGATTCAACGCCAAACTCACACGCAGTGACTTCTGCTCTTCCACCCGTCCCTGGGAGAGCAGGGAGTCGCCAAAAATCACAGCTTCATCACTCACAGTCCCCCACGTCTATGGAAATCTCTATATTTTAAACCATATACTCGCACAACCTGTAATCAGAGCAACACAAATAGCCCCTGCTTCCCATGTAAATTAAAAACACCCATTAGGCAGATTTCAAAAGATGTCAGTAGGCTTATAATTATACACGACATCCTTCCGAGATAAAAGCGATTACCGGGGATGCAAATCACTTAGCAACCAATCAGTGCCCCCAGAGTGCAAAGCACTGACCAGCCATCCATTTTCGCCTCGTCCTTTTATTCCCTGCATCGAGCAAATACAAACACAGATAAAGAGAGGCACAATAGCTCTTGACACGCAAATAGGTTAACATAATAAAGCCAGCTTTAGCCGGCTCACTCGAGGGAGAAAAGCAATTCTCAGGCAAGCAGGAGGTAATAAAACAGGGCTTTTGTGTTCCTGGTTCCCATTCTCACCCCTGCGCCAGCTTTGCTGCATTAGCTGATAGGCATCGCGGTTTGATTGAATTACCTTTCATGAATATTAGCTTTTTGAGGAATGCGCAGGCAGAAGAGAAAGAAGAAATGTCTTATTTTTGCATGCATGCGCCCGCTGCAGACGGACATGCGGCGGCACAGATGCCGGAGGGGCTGGGAGCGGGGTCCCGGCAGGTGCAGCCCCCGGCCCACCCCACCAGCTGCAGCCTCAGCCAGCTCTGGGGGGGTGGGGGGGGTCACCGCACACGGACACCCCCTTCCGAGGACCGCAAACCACCAAAGGACCACCTCCTGCCAGGAAAGAATACCCCACTCAGTCCCCCAAAGAAGCCACGGGGTTCCCACCATCGACCCTGGCACCCACCGTGCTCAGGGGTGGGACCCGCACCCCTGCCCTCGGTACCCCGCCAGGCACGGATGGGCCGACTCCCACCAAACAGCGGTGCCGAGGCCGTGCCCCCCGTGCCGGGCGGGCCGGGAGCGGGGCTGCTCGGCCGCACCACGGCTTTTCCCCACGCAAGTTCAGGTCACGCAGGAAACCCGCTTCGGGCAAAGATGAACTCTGCCGCCTGGCAGGGGTGCCAACAGCCGGCACTAATGTGGCACGCACGGCGGGGAGCGCGGGGGCAGCTCGGGGACGGTGGCGGGCACGGAGAGCCGAGCTCGGTGCGGACCACCACCGTGGGGTCGTGGGACACGGCAGACCCTCGGCCCCAGGAGCCAGAGCCCTTCCCCAGGCAGGGCAGCAGCCTGCCACTAAAAACCAGCACCAGGAGGGAACGGGCTCCTCCGCAGCCCGCTCGGGGATAGCCACGTTTCAGGCTCAAATAAACCAGATAACTGGAGGGGCTTAAAAAATGAGGCGACGTGGCATCCCCAGAGGGACTCTGTCCCTCGGGCAGCAGCAGCCCCATCTCCTCCTGCCATGGGCTTCTCTGCTCCAGCCTGGGGATAAATATTCACACCGAGATACTTCAATTTTTAATGACACGGTCAGCTGAAACGGGGCCATCTCGCAGCCGGCGCTGCTCCAGCGCAGAGAACACGTCCCACCGGCACCGACCCGCTCAGCCAGCAGAAAACTGCTCCTAAAGCGGGGAAAACGAGCCAGGCTCCCACAGGCAGGGAACAGCTTTCTCTTCCCCTGCTCTACACACAAGGTCAGAAGAAAGCGCTGTGCCAGAGCTTCCCTCTCCTTCCACGATGGCTTCGAGGCGGCCTGACCCGATGGCACATGGCTCGCACCACGGCTCGCCCCGGCGCGGCCGTCGGCACTGGGAAACCCGCTCCTGAAACTTGTACGGATCCTTAATAAAAAAAAGTCCCTCCCGAAGGGCCAGGATGCCGGGTACCCTCCGCCAGGGATGCTTCCCACCTCACCCCCTGGCACCGGAGCCCACGTGCGAAGGCTTTGCCAGCCAGGGTCCCACCAGAGTGGCACGGGCACCCGGAGCAGCGAGCGGTGGCACTCCGGGCGGTAAAACCCCACCGCGGGGACACGGAAAGGCACAGAACTGCCAGACCTGAGCGAGATGTGGGACACTCCTTCCTGGGAGAGGGGCCGCGTGGCTGTGTCCCCACACCCACAGAGCCCCACGGCCACGCGCCCCGAGCACTCTGCCCTCCACGGAAGCAAGTTGCTCACCCGGGCAAGATGCCCGCAGCCTCTGAACGACACCATCCCTTGCAAGAAAATGCACATATAGAGAGGTATATAATACATATACATACAAAAACTCCCTACAGAAAGCCCTGCACCCTGACAGCCAGGGCCGGGCAAACCACCACTGCCTGATGCCAAGCAAATCCATCCCTCGGAAACCACCCGAGCACGGCTGTAGAACTTTGTCTCCTCGGAAATCAACCCGCAGCGCCGGAGCCGGTGCCGCGGTTTCAGCCGGTGCCGCGGTGCCCTGCAGCGAGCTGTGCCGAGCTGCTGCCGCCGGCTCGCCGCGTCCAGGCCCTGCCTCTCCAGCCATTACATTCCCACGATGTCACGGCTCTCCCCAGAGCCGGATTTGGACGCTGGGGCTGAGCCGCCACCGCTGGCACCGGGAACACCTCATTTTCTGCTGGGGACCGAGCCGGAGCAGCAGCAGAGCCAGCTCGTCCTCGCTCGTCGCCGGTCGCAGCCTCGGCCGTGCCACACGTGAGCTGCCGGGGACCGCGACGCCTCGTCCCCGGTAAATCGTATTCCCAGCGCCGATGGTCCAGAAGATGCCAAAGGGATGCAGCGGGGCTCGTTTCGGGAGCTGCGTGTCGCCCGCAGCCAGCTCGCTGAGACGGCGGGAGGCAGCCCGGGAGCTGGGCTGGTAAATCAACCATCGCAGGGTGGTTCCTCCTCCTCCTCCTCCTCCTCCTCCTCCTCTCCTCTCCTTTGTGACCGGCGGTATCCACACCAGCGCGGGGTCCATGGCGGGTGTCCTGGCTCTGCCACCACCCGCTCCGGTGGCCCTGCGGAGGTCGGGGGCTTCTCCACCGCCTCCGTTCTTCGCCCGGAGCCAGCCGGGGAAGAAAAAAAAAACAACCTTTTTTTCTTTCTTTCTTTTTTTTTTTTTTTTCCAAACCGAAAAGGGCAAGAAAAGGACGCAG
>WTSP01004717.1:0-12590 GCA_025331215.1 Actenoides lindsayi | reverse complement strand
AGCTGCCCTGCTTTGAGGCTCTGGAGATAGCTGCCCTGCTTTGAGGCTCTGGAGATAGCTGCCCTGCTTTGAGGCTCCCACGCCTGCGTCCTGGCAGGGCTTCCCCAGAGCCCTGCAGCGGCCGAGAGGGAGGGGGATAATGGGCACGATGGAGAAATTGGGGGAAATGTGAGAAAGAAAGCTCTCTGAAGCTTGGTATTAGATGGGGATTTGGGAAAGTTGGGAAGATATAAAAAGAACTTGAGAGATTCGTTTTCTCTGGGATTAAGACCACAGAGCCCGTCTCGCTGTGGCTTTCAGCTGCCTTGAGGCTGTGTAACTGAGCAGCTTCAAAGAGGAAATCTAGAGAAACAGAAAATTAATGGTATTTCCTCTCCCCCTGCCCTGCCTGTCCTGCTGCACTCTGAAAGGGAGAACCGTAAAAGCTCAGGATGAGCAATTAATTTTAGAGATATGGTCCAGTTTGGAGGTCATGGGCAGCTTGGCTCCTCCTGTGTAAGATGTGCGATAAACTGCTGTGAAGTCCCAGCTGCAGAAAACTTCCTGATTAAGAGACGAGGCTGGGCATGGAGGGCTGCAAACAAATACCAGGTAAGAGCATCATTTGCAGCCCTCCCAGCCCTGTTGACGTTGAACAGAAGTGAAAGCCCACTGCCATTGAGCAAAGAGCTGCTCTTCACCTGCCAGGTTACCCCGGTGAGTTTAGGAGGGAGCTGGAAAGGGATGCAATGTCAACTTTGTGATTCAATCGAGGTGTTCTTTTCAGCCATAATGGTCTGAACCGGAGGGGAGAGTTGTTCCTGTTCTGCAGGACTTCTGGCTTTAGAAGAAGGTTTATTTTTAGGGCAAACTTCCTCAGCTGTGGGATGTATAGTCTGGGCCCATCCGCAGTGCCTGGCAATCCGAGGATCACCGCAGCTCTGTGCCAGGCAGCTGTGGCACCTCTGACCAGCACAGCTTTATGCCAATGCTTCCGGTGGTGGCTTTGGGACATCTCCCGGATCATGCCGTGGCTGCTCTTTCTTGCAGATCTACCCCGCTGGTTCGGGGGGTATGTGACAGACACAAGAGCTAACGCAGTTCTGCTGGGTAGTAGTCCATCCATACTCAGCTAAATCCACCGTGCGCGGGGCACCGGGGTGCATGCGGCCGCGGGGTCCGTGGCTGCGTGGGCACACGCTCCGCGTCGGTCCGTGGCACACTCAGCCAGCCGCGATTTCACCAGCACGGTGCAGGCAGCCCCCCGTGCCAGCTCGCTTGTGCGCACAGCGGGCTGTAAGACCTTGCGCACACTCGGAGCGGCTTTTCTCCTCCTCCCTTTCTTGGCGTGTCGTCGCCGTAGCATCTCCTTTTTTTTTTAGAACGTAGTTAAACCCAATAAAATAATCATTATTGCTGCAATTATTTCCAAACAGATTAAATATCTGCCTTGCTCCCAGTTACACTATGAAGCGGGGGGAACCATAAACCATCTCAGTGCATAAAAATGGGCAGGGAGAAGGGAGGGATGGCATTTCATCTGGCTTCCTCATGGGCCTCTGTAGTTACTGGGAACATTTGCATATTTTTAATGCAGTGCCTCTTTAATAAATTCCTCCCTCCAGACACATTAAAAATGGTGTGCTTGCCTGAACATCACTGAAGGATAGGGAGTGTTAGCAACTTCAGACTCTGATTTTAGCCGCAGAACAAAGGAGGGGTGTACGTGTGGTTTTTAATGGCGAGGAGGAGTGGAGGTACAGAGAAGGAAGGCGGGTCACTTTTTTTGTACACACCATCAGAGTGTGTACAGAGAACGCCATCTGTTTAATTTTTGACCTTTTTTGTTGTCTGACCTCCTTTGAACTTCACCAGAATTCTCCAGGGTAATATATTTTCTTTGCATTCAGGGGCAGGATTATTTGCTATTAAATTGGAATTCAGGAAAGAAGGAGACTTAAATTCTCCTGACCTGTTAATCCTCTGCAGAGTGAAAATATTGCCTGTAATTACAAGGTTTTCTTTTCTTTTTTTTTTTTTTTCTGTCTGGCTTGAGTTCAGTCCAGACCCTAAACTTGCCCTTTAAGCCTCTTATGGCAAATTCCCCTTTTCTGAGAACAGGCTGTGCAGTTACATTCCCATGTCAGCTGGGGACCTCAGGACAGAGCCGCGGAGTCCTGTCGGCTCTCCCCGGCCCCACTGCTGTCTGCCTGCTGCTTTGGGTCCAGCACTCAGTGTAACGGGAGGGGGGCAAACCAGTGTGGGCTTAAATCTGCACAGGAGCTGGGCAGCACCCCCCACACAAGGCCAGCGAGGTTTGAGTAATCCCAGGCCATCAGGACTGAAGGATTGGCACACACAGTGGAGATGAGAACGTTCCCTCCTCCTGCCACTGGCTCCCGCTTTGTCTTCAAAGGGGCCTCCTCATTTTCTCTGTCTCCCTGGTGTTGCAGACACCTCTTCTACACTCTTCCTCTCATGTTGACTTCTGCTCGCCCCGGTGGGGCTGTCTGGGGAGAGGTTTGTGTCAGCAGGAGGGGGGTTGGCAGAGGGGGTTGCTCGCTCCAACTCTCGGGCAATGCAGATGGTGCTCCTCTGCAGTTCCCAACTGATGAGGATCATTCATCTCAAACTTGTGAGGATTTTTTTTCCTCAGAAAACAACTCATTTCCTGGACATTGTCATCTCTCCCCAGAACAGTTGCTTTCACTTTTCTACCAGAACATCTGAAACATGGAAGTTGTCCAGTCCACAACCGCTGTAATTCCAGCAAAACAGAACAGCTGCCACCCAGGTGGGCTGGCACGATGCTAGACAAGACCTGTAATTTGGAGTCAGTCAGCTCTTCCTGACCTTGTTGGGGCAGGGGCTCCAAAGTAGACTCCACCTCCAACGATACATTGCAATTGCCATTTCCATGCCACTCCTGGCTACTGAGAGTAGGGGGAGACTTTTCATTGTAGATACTGGGAGAAGGTATCTACAGTGAACTCCATCTCTTGTGGAGCATTACGGCATCCTCCTGAAACTTCAGCACCTCCAAGTTGGCTTGAAAACCCAGCATTTTCAGTGAATTTCTTTCCAGACCATCCTCTTGGCCCCGGTTCCTGGCCAGCTTAAATGCCACTGTCAGACAGCTGTTAATAAACCAAGAGGGCTGTGTTGTGTTCTGGGGTCCCTTCTGCACCATGTGTGCACTGGGTCTGATTCTGCCCGGCGGGCTGAAGGCAGTGGGAATGTGTATGGAATCAAGAACAAAAAGAGGTTTAGTTAACACACTCCGGCAAGTTGCTTTCCACAGTACCTCAGCGGACTATTTTATCAGCAGAACAGAGCACGAGAGAAATTGTAGATGAAACAAATACAGAAAATACATTAAGAGAGTAAGTAATGAGATCTGGGTGAAACTGCATCTTATGAAAAAGTAATCTGCAGCTTAGTGTGCAAGGAGGAGGAATTTGATGGAATAGAGGGGCTCTCCAGGAAGGAATGAAGGAGCACATCCCCGACAGGCAGAGACAGGCAGGTCTGTCGCGCGGTGCAGGGCAACGGTTACGTTAGGCTGTAAGAGAAAAGGTTGTTTTAAAAGCCTCCTTTATGGATATTGGTGTCAGTATCATCTCAGAGAAGGAGAGAGCGAGGGAGGAGGAAAGGGGAGCGTGTTTGGAAGAAAGGCAAATAATCTGGACCCCGTGTAAAGGCCGGATTGCTTTCACCAGGAGGAAGGGGGACGCTTGCAGCAGGTCGGGCTGCTGGGCCGCGGTGACGCGCGGAGCTGGCGGGGGTTGCGCGGCCCCGAGCTCGCCCTGCGCACACGTTGTGGGGATGGCAGCTCCTGCTTCGAGGGCAGAGCCGGAGCGTCCTGAGTCCGGGGCTGGTGTCCGGCTGCCGCGGGAGGGAAGTGATCCCCCCTGGGAGCGGAGTGTTTGGACGTGTCCCGTGGCACAGCGAGGCTTTCTCACCGCTGCCGTCTGCAGTTCAGTTCTTCAGCCCTTCCCTGCGGCGAGATTTCTGTGTGCTTGTCCCGGTGCCACACGGTACGCTGGGGACAGGGGGAGAGCAGAGGCTGTGGGGCGCTTCTTAGAAGAGATTTCCCCCCTCGAGGCTGCTGTATGGAACCTTTTCTTTAACCTTCCAAATCTCAAGTCCAAGGTAGGCCCCTGGGCTTCATCTACAGCCAGTGGAGAGGTAGGAGCACCTTCTCCATAGGGTGTGTCACCTCCTCCATCCACCGGAATGTCCACAAATGTCCACTGCGAGCACCTCTGCTTTAGCTGCAGAGGAAAATGCATGGATTTTGGCTGCAAAGGTGGAACCATCCTTAAAGGACAGCCCCTGGCCGTGAAGGGAATGGATTCATGGCACAGAGCAGCTCCTGAGACAGAGGCAGTTTAAATTCCCGCTCTGCCTCTTGCCCTTCCTCTTCCTTCCCTCCCTCTTGCACCCCTCAGTCTCCAGCCCAAGTGCAACCTCTCCCATCCTCTACCAGGGACATTCCCCTGGCTAGTGACGCTTCACATACCCAGGACTTGTTAGCCTCTCCCTGAGACAGCCCTAATTACGGAGCTGACTCGTTAGCCAGACTAGCTGAGGTGGTGTTGACTTACCAAGGTCAGCCAGGCGTATCTGGGAACGGCACCTTTTGTTTATTCCTCCCCTCTTCTTGCAGAAAGCTGGAGGTGTTAACGAAGAGGAGCAGAGCCCTTCAGGACCTGCAGCAGTTAAGAGGTACCACTTGTGCTTCTCTTTAATGAGCTCAGGATGTGAGATGAAGTCTGGCAGACACATGCTTTCGGCGGGGGGGTGGGGGGTTAGGGGTTGTGTTGACATTCCTATGGATTGAGCTCTGTCGTCTCCCTCAAAAATCTTGGAGGAGGAGTATCTCCTGCTACTGGGCATCACTGGTGCAACAGGAAATCCCAGGTGCAAGTCTTCCAGCTAGCAGCCAAGTCTCCCTGCATAGAGGGGGTGTTCTCAGGGGTGCTCCAGCTCTCAGCTGGCTACAGAAGGAGTCAGGGCTGGATTCATTTAGTCCAGAGTGGAATTTTTGCTACCTCAAGTTTGATAAGCTCATTTGCTACCTGCATTACAATCTGTCTCTAACACCTGCCGTTCCCAACCAAGCCAGGAAATGAATTCATTTCAGACCAAGCCAGAGTGGGTAGTTTTCTTTTGTAGCTTTGAATTTTTAGTAGATGGAGAAATCAACAATGATTTCACTTGGGATTAAAGGAAGAGCTTTGTTCAACCCCAGATGAGCAGTGGGAGGGCTCTACCCTTTCAGGTATGGTCAAGTATAATGGGACTTGGCGTGAAGAGAGGATGAGCCTCGTGAGCTGAGAAATTAGAGGGGTCCCTATGAAAAATGTCACACTAAAGTATTTCAGACATAGGGTAGAAGGGAATATTGCTTTCTGCTTTGGCTTTTTAAACTGACTATTGCCAACGCAAATAAATCTGGGATTTTTTTAGTCCAGCCTACATACTAAAGTCACCCAGCTCTGGTGGGGTGAAAGGACTGAATCCCAGGCCCTTGATCCCAAGCGTTATTACCCAGACAGGGGGTCTGTGCATGCTCCTCCCATTGGTGTCTGCTCCTTCGACAGCCCAGCCTCCTGCTCTGCTGTAGCCAACATCTCCCAACCTTCAGCTGCCAGGCAAGAGACCCAACTGAGCTGTACCAGTCTGTTCTCATGCCTGGTTTTTGCACAGCTTCATCTTTGACAGCTCCTCCTATTTCTTACCTGAGATGAATCCCACTGCATCCTCTCAACACTGGTGAAGCAAGGAAAAAAAAAAAAAAAGATTATTTAAATGGAAGCTCCTTAAAAAAGACTTCTCACACAGGCACCTCTGTTCCTATCTCAGTGAAAAAGAGAATGGTGTTTTCATAGTCAGGGCTGCTGAAGTGAATGTAGATGAAACGGTACAGTGTAATTAATTAAATGATCTCCAAGACCTTATGAGTATTACCCATATACAGAAGACATAACAGGGTACACAGTGCGGGCACAGACCATTGCACAGGCATACGCGTGCGCAGAGGGTGTGCCCAGTCCAACCCCTGAAATCCAGAAGGATTACAAGTGGACACTCCCGTAAACCTACTCCAGCCAGTGAGAGCCCAAGGCAGGGCTGCCTTCTTGGGGATTTCCTCGGGAGAAACGTGTCCTCGCGTAACATACCCCTCCCTCAATGAACCTGGTACCTCCAGGAATCACAGGACCACATGGGCAGGTGCTGGGCTGCCTTTCTGCGGGGCCAGGCTAGCCGGGTCTGCGCGAGCCGCCTGCGCGGCAGCGGGGTTGTCTTCGCTGGCTTCTCTCTGTGGCCATTGCTGGTACCTACCAAAACACGGTGGGTTTCTTTCTTGGCCTTACTTCTTTTATTTTATTAACTCATTTGGTGTCGGAAGGAGTTTAGCGTAGGCAGAACAGTGTAGTCAGCGGTCTGATGGACTAAGCAGTCTCCATCTGCTTACATCTGGTTTGAGCTGAGCTTGGTTCCGGCAGCTCTTGTTGGGGTCACCCAAAACCCGCTGCCACTAAAAATCATCTGTCAGCGTTTCATTGAGTTTTAGACTGGCTCATGCAGGGTCAAGTCAGATCACAAAAAGCAGAGTTGTGAGAGAGGATAGCCAGGGATTCACAAAAAAAAAAAAAAGAGGGTGCTTTAAACATTCAAGAAGAGAATTGGCCAAGGAAAATGATTTTTAAAGCTCACTCCATGAAAACTGTGTTAGGGAAAGAATACAATGCACAACGTGTCTCGCAGTACAAAAGATGCTCTGTGAGAAAGCAGAACAAGCTACCTAGTGATTAAACTTTCCAAATGAGTCGCTGTTGGAGGAACAGACAGTAACTGGAAATAAATTGGTATCAAATTTCCTTTTTTTTCCCTTGCCACAAGGAGATGGGAAATAACTTGCCATTAGCAGGAGCTCTGCAGAGGGCTCAGTTGCAGGGCACTGTGATGGGCAGAGGCATGAAGCAGAGACCATGGGGTCAACAGGGAGAGATGAAAGAGCAGAATTAGAGACACAGCAGAGCCAAGGAAGGGATCAAAGCTGGAAGAGACACCAGAGGGTGGTAATGAAGTGCAGCAGCAGCATTGCTTCATGACCCTGAAATCTTTTGTGGCTCTTTTCCTCCTTAGATCTCAACTCAGAGAGGTGTCTGGTGCCTTTTGCTGCCTTTAGGTGTAGGGAAACAGAGGCATGGAGAGACCAGTGCCTGCCTGCTGCATGGGTGGCTCTGCCAAGGTCTGGGTTCAGAGGAGCACCTGGAGGAGCACAGCTCCTGCCCTGCCTGCTGTGTGGGTCCTGGTGTGGGAGGCTGATGCTGGAGTGAAAGCGGCCTGCAAATGGGCCATCCACGAACAGAGGCACTTAAGGTAGATGTTTAGGCTGGAAAAGTCAACAGGAGGGTCCTGTTTTGCCCCACTGCTGGGGAGTTACTTATGGTCATCACTAGCCCAGATCTGCAAATGCCTTTTTTTGCTGGGCAGCTGTGAATCAGGGAGTTTTTCTTGGCAGGTATGAGTGTGACTGTGGGAGACCCTGATGTTTAGGAGGTGGCCTCCTCCTTAACTGCATCCCAGGGCAGGCTTGGGTTGTGTGTCTGGGCAGTGGTCGTGCCAGCCTGTCCTCCACACCTCAGCCTTGGTGTTCCTGTCTTGATGACAAATTCACCGATCTCGTTTACAAGGTGCTTTGGGGATGCTGGAAAGCTCTGCCCAAGGCAGGGGTGATTTCAGCCCTAAGTACATCATCCCATCCCAGGGTGGGCTGCCGCCTCTCTGAAATGCCACATGCAAGGTAGACTGCTGGAGGGTCTCCAACACGTGTTTCCTTCTGGCTCAGCACTTCTTCAGATGGGGTGCCGGGGTCTGTAAAGCTGGGCTGGAGGGCAGGGAAGGGACATGAATGTCCCTTATGGCAATTAGCCAGCGCACAGCCTCTGAGGCCACACAGTTAGAAAATCCTGGGCATTTTGTAGCAAGATCTAGAAAGCTTTGCACGTACAGGCTTTTCAAAGACATTTCCTGAAAACCAGGTCCCTGGGGGGTACCGCTCAGTAGGACAACCCTCATCGCAACTGCTGCTCTGGGAAAATTTGGGTGTTTTTCCTCTCCCGTCTCTCCTGTGTCTGCCTCCTTTCCCTGACCCCCACCTTTCCCTTCAATCCAGCAAATCTTTTCATTTGACTCCTTCTCCAAGGTACTTTGTGCATGTCACAAAATCCACAAGATCTGAAGAGGGGGAGGAAGGGGAAAAATACAATTTTATAGCACAGGCAGTAAGAGCCCAGTTTATTATTTATAATGCTCAGCTGTAAGCAATAAACACAGGCACCAAATGTAAATTCTGCCACTTCCCTTACCCTCTCTATATAATTCACGGGTAAATTTACATCATTCACTGTTGGCCTTAATGTGCTTCTATTTGTCTGAGCTACAGATTTCTCTGTGTGATTTTTTTTTTTCTGATGAAATAATATCTCCATGGATCGTTCTTTTCCTCTATCCTTAGTCTTGTAAATTAAATTAATTTAAAATTCAAAGGGATAATATTCTGCTAAAATGATATGCTGTATCATTGCAGGTCATGGTGTTGGACTGTAAAATAAAAGCTTGTTTATAACTTATAATTTACAAGGCGTTCTTTTCCCAGAAGCTAGCAAGGTGATGTGTAAAGCTGTCTGAGGAGCTGGAAAGATGTCCATTTTCTGTGAACCAGAGGGAGATGTTCACATATTCTGGGCCTATGGCATCCAAAAGATTATCTAAGTGGACTTTTAAATTCCAATGCATCATTGTTTCATCATCCCCCCACCCCAAGTTAAGACTTTGCTCTTTAGTGTGGTGCTTTGGGGGGGTTCAAGGAGATCCAGCAGTGGGAATCCCACTGTTCCTTTGCTCCCAGTTTCCTTCACTTGAACACTGTGGTCCCAAGCGGAGGCAAAGTCACAAGGAAAGCCAAAAGATTCACATCCTATTTTCATATCAGGGATCTGCTCCTCAGTACGCTACATTTCAAGAGTGCAAAGCTTGATTTCTCTGGAAGGGGAATGAAAAATTGTTATTTCAAATTTCCTCACATCTTGAAAACAGCAAAAAACTTCTGTCAGAATTATCCAAGATAATTTTCTTAAATATTTCATTTTCCTGTTATATCTCAGAATGAATTGAGAAGAAAAGATGGAGGAGAACAACTTCACTTAGGTTTGTAATGAGCTAGACGTTTTACCGCTGTCAAAATCGGCTCCACTCCCACAAAATCTGTTCAGCTAACGACACAAAGAAGCCCTTAGTTACTGAGACTCTAGAAACACAAAAGCAGCAGGTGCAAAATCTGCTCCAGCTTCCACGGAGCGTTTTGAGACTCCCCCGTCCTTAGCACTGGGCAATTTAGTAAACCTGAGTGACACAGAGGTACCACCTCCTTTTGATGGGGAGATTATGGAGAAAAGGCTCACCTGCCACCCTCTCCTGCCCCCAGGCCCCGTTTGCAGGTCCTGCTCCAGTGCATGTTCCCGATGGAGTGCCCGTTCCCCCAGCATCAAGAACTGGGATTTGCAGGCGTTGCAGGCGCTGCGGCTCGTGCGTCCCTCCGAGACAAGGCCAGTTCCCCTTCCCTCTCTCAGCTGCGAGCAGGAGCGTGGCCAAACAGCAGCAAAACACATCCCGTTGGTGATGCAGTGTGACTGACTCTGAGGTTTCTTCACAGCGCGACCAAACCCCTTAATGGTTTTCTTTCAGTCACTTAATGAAGACTGTTCGCTCGCAGTCCTCATACATCATATCTGCAATGGTTCCTTCGGTGTGGTTGGTGCTTCAGTGGTAGTTTTGTAATTTATGGGACTCTTAGTGGCTTAATTATGCCGTCAGCTCCATCTGTCACTTAACTGATATGAGGAATGATGGGATGCCATTAGCCAGCTAATAGTTGCTGTAAAGAGTATTGTTTTATGCCATTAAATAGCAAGAACATAAACAGTTTTTGCTCCCCGATATCCATGCCTGCTTTGGTAATGATATTTAGGAGGCTGGTCTTGACATCTGTCCTTCTGCCTGAAAAAGTGCTGGAGAAAATAAAGGGAAACTATCAGCAACAAGTCTAATTAGGTTTACCATCAAGATGATGATCACTTGGCTTCATTTTTTTCCATGCTGATGGAACTTCTTATTTGAATCTTGGGGCCTTCCTTGCTTCTCATCTTGATCTCTCATGATCAAGGACAGAATGTGGTGTCTTCATCCCCATGAGGTAACTACTGGGCTTGAAAAATTTGCATCTGAGCCCCTCAGCCTCTTTAGCATCTGCCCTCTTTGCATATCCGGGAAGTATTATTCATTTAATAGAGGGAGAGCTGAGGTACAGGAGACTATGAATTAGATCTGCTGGAAGACAGAGGCACTTGGTTTCCATTTTAGATGGAAAAGTTAAAAATTTAAAGCCTATAAACCTCTTTCAATTATTATTTAACCCTGGAGCTACCTAAAATCTAGTTTTCAGAATTACATTTTTTTTCAGGTGCCAACATTCCTGCTTCTGAGCTCATCAAAGATGGTTTCAGCCCTGGCAGGGCTTTGCAGCACCAGTCCTCACCTGGAGCCCTGCATGGCTGGCAATTTTCAGCAGGACGTTTTGCTGCCAGTCTTGGTGCCATTGGATGGTGGCCATTTGTGAAAGATGGGGGCATGGTAACTGGGAGGGAACTGGAACCACAGAACTGTGTGCACCTTTCTCAGCTGTGCTATTTCAATCCCAGACAGAGCTGTCTCACCCACCCTTGTTCATCTGCTCCTGCTCATCCCACGTTCGCTTTGGTTGTGCAAACAGCGTCCTCACCCTGGCTGACAGATTCTCCTGCACCAAGCCAGGAGAAATCTTTTTGGTTCAGCTGTGAAGTGTTTTCAGCATTTTCACTTCCAAAAGGTGCACGTGGAGTACCCAGTGCCAGAGGCATGAAACCCAGTGCCTAGTGGGTTAAGGAGGCAGCTCCCTGTGTGCCCAACGATCGCCTTTGCAACAAGACTATCAGCCCCATTCCCAGGATACATCAGGTCCTGAAAAGAGCCAGGCTGTTGAGAATGCACCTTTTCAATCCTCTTGGATAGTACCCAGGTTTTCATTAAACTACTGTGACTCCTTGACATGACCTACATCCTCGTAAGCGAGGGGTTAATGTGCATTGGCTGCTGGTCACTCTTCTGCTCAGATAAGGAGCCATCAATCAGCAGGCATTCTGCTGTAGTCACGCAGCAATAAAACTGGAGAGATTATTTGCTACCGTGTCATTCATAATAAATGTATCCCAAAGTGCTTTGTAGAATTAATTAATAGAAAAAGGAGAGAGAAATTAAGAGCTGAAGATTAGGAATAAAAGCTGAGGCTTGAAATGAGATGTGGAAGTATCTTCTGGAGTAAATTACTGTGGTGGGGCAGCAGCATGGAGGGGGACGCTCGGGGGGACCCTGTACCACTGGGTGGCAGGGCAGAGAAGAGCAGGTGCAGATTTGCCCCATAAAATGTGTCACCCCCTGTGCTGCTGATGGCAGCTGAAGTTGCAGCTCAATACAGGAGCTCAGAGAAGGACGTGGGTCCTCCAATCAGCCTTGTTCCTGTCTGGCTGTGCATCCTTCACGGACTGACTGCCTTCCTCTATCCCCATTGCCCCCATGACAGGCAGACGCTGCTGTATTTTGTGGGGCACTGGATGGTTTCGTTCATCAGTGGCTATAAATACATGGGAGCATCTCAGTGAAAGGCACTCCATAAATCCCAGGCTTTATGGCTTATTATTATTCATTGGAACAGGCCACTTAGGGACTCCCCCTCTGTAACAATGGTGTAAAGCATCAGGGTCAGCCCAAGAATGTGTGCAGTCCTCGGTCAGGGTGAGGAGGGTGGAGTCAAGAGGGAAAGAAGGGAAAAGCTTCCTATTTTAATCAGGAGCATCTATTTGCCTGCAGTCCCCTCCCACACAGTGCTGAGCACCTTGGCAGGTCTCCAGCATTTTCAGGTTCTGCACAATTCTTGGACGTAGGTGGGGGAGAAGGAGAGTGGCTGTGTTAGCACTGCTGCCGAGGGGCAGGCTGCAGCCGTGCTCAGCCTCTATTAGACACTGGAGAATCCACTTGGGAGCAAGACATCTGATTGCCCTCAGTGCTGGAAAAGGCTCCAGCAGCATCTGCGCCTCGCTGGGGCCAGGCAGCGGGGAAACCACCTCTGCCAGCGTTCCTGCTCACCGAGTGAGCGACAGAAGGACGTGAGACGCTTGCCCCAGGGCCAGACACAGCTTTGGGTTAGTGGGGCAGAGCAGGGCTGCCGTTCATCGGCAGAGCAGCGGGTTCAGCTCTGCTGCAAAGCCTTGGGCTGCTCCAGAGCCTGTACGGGGGATAGCATTTGTACCCAGCGCGCGAGCTTCTTCCCCACAGGCCTGGTGGACAGCAGTCTCCAAAGCAGGAGGACGTCACTTGGGGCTGGGAAGAGGCCAAGTCCCCCCAGCCCATCGCCGCAGCCATGTGAGCTCCCCCAGCCCTCCCTCCCCGGTGTTAAACGGCAGCGCTATAAAACAGAATGTCAATTTTCTTTTGAGACGTCTTTT
>WTSP01004716.1:53448-86137 GCA_025331215.1 Actenoides lindsayi | reverse complement strand
GGTGTGGGGTGGGTGTGGGGGGGGTTGGGGGCTGTGTGTGTTGTGTGTTGTTGGTTGGTTGGTTTTTGTTTGGTTGTTTTTGTTGTTGTTTTTGTATGTGTGTTTTGTTTATTTGTTTTGGTTGGGGGTTTTTGGGTTTTGTTTTGTTTTGGTGGTGTTTTTTGGTGTGTTTTTGTTTTTATTTATTTTATGTTATTTGGAGGGTTTGGTTTTGTTTTGCGTTTGGGGTTTTTTTGGTTTAGTTTTTTTTTTGGTTTATTTTTGTTGTTGGTTTTTTTTTACTTCAGCACATACTAAAAATAATAAATAACGTGTTTCTTTCTAAGTGCTTAGCTTTCATCAAGTAGTTCCCCAAGAATAGATTGTAAAGATGATAGAGATGCTCCTTTGCTTTACTTTTAGAAGGATCAGAAGTTTTAATGTGTTCTATTTATTTTATATTTACCTGTGATTCTAATTACTCTAGATTTTAGTAAATTTTCTCCTTTATCTTGCACTTGGCTTGCTGAAATAAACTTAGTTTAAAAGTTGAAATAATTATATTCACTAGCATAAGTCTAATTAATAGGACAGCCTAAGCTGAAACCAGAAAGCATAATGTGCATAGGTTCCTGAATTCCTATCAATAGGAATTTTGTGCAGTAGGTCAAAATAATATGATTTGTCCTAGTTATTTTCAGATTACCCACTGACACTCAGGAATGGCTGAATCTTTTCACTATCATTCTGATGTTTAAAAATAATACTGAGTTCTGAGTGTGTCTTTATTAAACATACTGCTTCCTCACTGAAAATGAGAATTTTTATAATCGGTAATCTGATTTTGATGACAAAAAAACCAAAACCCCTCCAGTAAACTTCTCCTAGGACAGATGACCCCAGGTAGTTCAGAGCTGGATCTGAGCTCCCAGGAGCTGACTGCTCAGTGGTGGGAAGTAGGACTCAGACAGCTCAGGCAGAACTGTATCTGAAGTCAACACTGCTTTTTTTTTTTTTATCTCCTCTGTTTACTGGGCTTTTCCTTACCTTACCTTCTTGTTATTTACATGCATGCATACAAAAGAATTTCTGAAGCATTAATAAGATTTGTTACATTTCTTTGTGTTAAACTGAAGAACTAAAATGTCTAAAATCTGGAAGTTCAGAAGTTGCTCAGCTTACAGCTGAGCTGCTTAACCAACTGTGTATTAGTCACTGTTTCTCTTCCTTTTTTCTCTATATTTCACAGAACTTCAAGCTGACCTATCATTCATTTAAATCTTTTTCTTTTTTTTTTTTTTTTTTTTTTTCATAGATTCAACCTCAATATCTGAACTTTTTATTCTGTGGTGTGGGATGGGAATACCTCTAATGGCTTTGATGATCTAAATCATGTTAAGAAGTGAGAAAATTTTGCACTTTAAAGATAATAACAATTGCTGATGAAGTGGCCCTTTCACGTGCAAAGCTAGCCTCCCTGTCCTGGTAGTCTGCAAAACCATACTGACAAGTAAAGTTTACTGACTCACTATAGCTGTATGGTTAGAAGCTGGCCCACAAGAAAGCACATCTGGTGGCAACAGCATGTTGTGTGGGAAATGTGGTCATTAGTGCCTTTTGTGAATTACTGAAACTGGTTTGATTTAACCAACTAATTTTTTTTACATTCTTTGTTATTGATTCTAGACATTTTTAAGGTAGAATCATTTTTAGAAGGTGGTCTCGTTACAAGTGGGGGAGAAATACAATTTAAATATTACTTGAAGGAAGACATGTAATTTCACTTCAGTCCCAGTAGCCGAAGAGCTGAGAGAGAAGGTGACATCATTACTCTAGTATGCCAGGGGCATAGCCAGGTTCAAAGGCAAGAGATACTATGTATGCAGTGGCTGATAATGCCCTTAAATTCAGATGGATATATGGCCTTAGAATAAAAGGCAAAACCCCTGTGCTATACTGGATACGCATCTGCACTGGCTTCCGAGACAACACTGCAGCAAGAGGTGACTCCACATAACTGAATACAAACCTTTCTCTGTTCCTTCTAGCTTCAGCTCTCTGCTGTGAAACTGGCAGAGCTGCACAGTGATCTAAAAATACAAGAAAAGGATGAGCTAAGCTGGAAAAAACTGAAGGCTGAAGGGCTAGATGAAGATGGAGAGAAAGAAGCCAAGCTCAGACGCAACTTAAATGGTAAAGTGTATCTTTGAAAGAAGCCAAACTTAGACAGCACTTAAGTGGTATTATCTTTGCAGGAGGAATTTAAACTTTTCATCAGACACATGCATAGTTTGACATTTGTGTTTGAGTTTGGAGCATTAAGTAACGGGGGGTGTTTCCAGACACTGAGCACACACAAGTTCTTCGGAGGTCCGTAGGGAGCTGCAGGAGGCTGACAGTTTCCTTTGCTCCTGATGTTTTCAGGAGAGGTCATTAAACCTGGGACCTCTGTGTCTTTAAACTGTTAGCTTTTCCACTGTGAGCTGCAAAGTCCAGCTCTGTAAGCCAAGGATGTAGACAGTCTCTCATCTTCCATATGTCCATAGTTGGCTCTAATGGTTCTGTATCTTCTATTTCCTTACAGTTATTATGACTAAATATGGAATGAATGGAAAGAAGGACTCTCAGCTAATCAATAGCAACTACATTAAAGATGGTACAGACAGTGATACACTAGATGATCCAAGACTGGAAAAATTATGGAGCAAGGTGAGTAAGGTTTCCAGGAACTGGAGTGTAGGAAATCACTGTTTCTTCATTGAACTGTTGTCTGTGTCTTCTGAGAGCCTCCAGACTTGGAACTGAGTAGCTTTACTACTTTGTTTTTAAGTACTGGCCAAGCTGCTGTGCTCTGTAGCTCACATCTTTCTGCCATGAGGGCATTCTACCTGCATCCAGGTCACTAGGTGTGGCAAGTTCTCTTCCAAAGCAAACAGCTGCATCAGTCTGCATGGAGAATAAGATCCTGGGTCCACTGAGGACAAACAGATTTTTTTCTCAAATTTCACTGAACTTCTGACTTCCCTTTGTGTGACTATTACACTGTGCGGCAGTATACCTGTGGTGTTTTTCCTGTTTTTCTCATTGTTTCTGGGCTTTTGTTAAAAAGGTGCATTTAAAAGAGGACCATTTCATAGAGTGCTTAAAAGAGAAATGTGTAGTGGGGGGTGACTTTCCCAACCTGGAATAATTGCACATAAAAACCTGAAAATTGATAGTAATCAATTAAAACTGGCAAAGTCATAATCTTCAAAAAATTAAATAATTCAAGTTTCAAGAAACAAATAATCAAGTCAAGCAAAGAATTCTTACACCAGCCTAGCGCAGTGGTAGTAAAGCAGAGAAAAAGATTTATGGGTTTTAAAACTAGATAGAGCTCTGGCAAAGGAACATGATGTCGTGCTTTGGGGAACAGTAAAGTCCATTAGATGGAAATATTCCCTAAGCAAAAAAAGGGTTGAAGCTGAAGAGGTATCAAAAGCATTCACTTTCGATCACACATTGCAGCAAATGAGTCACCTGTTTTTTGGGTAGTGCTCCAGCTGTCTGGCCAGTGCTTCCCTAATTGCTAAAAAGTAGTCCAGTGAGGAACAAAACACTGCAGAGCAAATGCACAGCACTGACAAAATCTCACTTGCCAGTAGAACAGAATTAAGTAAAGACTGTGCTTAATATCAGGCTGCAACCCTTATGCGAACAATCCCCTTATAGGTGCTTTTGGAGCCCCCATGGCCCTTATTTCTGTTTTAAATTGATTCCTATGGAATAGAAATGATGAGCACTTTTCACTGGGTAGTCCATAGCAAGTCTAGCTTTTTAAGTCTGAAGCAAACTTCCTTTTGACATGATTAAAGTCACCATATCCATCAACATCTAAATCCTGACCTCATACTAATATAAAGTGATTTAAAACAAAAGATCTTAAGGAAAAGCTGGACTTAATAATTTTCTAAATGTGGTGTGAAGTGGGAAGAAGTTTTGGCAGTTGAGTGCGCTCAAAAGCACTGGGCCTGGAAAGCATAACATGCTCATGTTTCTTTCAGGCCAAGACCTCTGGAAAGTTCTCTGATGAGGAGTTGGATAAGCTTTGGCGAGAGTTTAAGCATCACAAAGAAAAGATTCATGAATACAATATTCTGCTAGAGACCGTGAGCAGAACAGAAGGTGCCTGAACATTTCTCTCATGTTTCAAGATCAATACAGCTCTTTTTCTCTGCCCGTTGCCTCCATTGTTTCCAAGTGCCTTTGAAGTTCTTGAAGTCTGACATTTTTGTCAGAGCTGCTTGCAGATGCTGACATTTCCAGATACTTGCTGGGTTTACTTCTGCATTAGCTGCCAAAAATCTTGCCAGCTGATGAAAATGTTGCCATTTCAGTTTTCTGGTTCTGCCTGCAGGGAAGATATCATCAGATTAGCAGTGATGGCTGTAGTAGTTTACTGGTAATTATGCAGCAAGGGTAGATCCAGTGATGCGAAACATGGTCCTGAAGTCCATGGAACATGCATGGTTTATCTCACCAGCTGGGAGCCCATGAGGATAGACTTCAATTAGGCACGGTATCGAGGATCTGATTCCAGCTTGCTGTACTAGTCCAGCTAAAATTGTTAGAGCCAAAGTATTCTAAAGTTTATAGGCAGTTCAATGTTTGCATTGTAGAGTCCAAGCTGGGAGCTGCTGGAAGTCATTTCAGTATCAGATGTCCTGATTGGTTCATGAAATACCCAGGGAAGAGGGCACAGGACTCATCAACCATCCCTGTCCCATTTCCTTGGGATGTTGCTAACCTAGGAGAATGAGTATTTCCTTACTAAAATCTTGGCTGGTGGCCAGCAGGAGTTAAAAGACATTTCTGTAATATCACCCTCTTGAGCACTGAGGGGCATTAATTTTAACATTGACCTGCAAAAGGAATTACTTCTTCTTAAAGTGAGGTTGGTACTTTATTTACACTCAGGTCAAATGCTAAAAATCACCTCTTATTCACCTGGGATTTGGGGACTTCTGGAGCTTCTGACCTATCAGGATTTGGCCCACAATTGATAACACTTTTCTTCTTCAGCAGATATCCACAAAAATGTTATCAACCCCTCTGAAGAGAACCTGGTGAAAGAGGAAATCTTGCACAACAAACACAGAGAACTCAAAGATAAACTAAGAAGCATCAATCAGGGGTTTGAGCGTTTGCGTAAAGTCAGTCATCAGGGATATGACACAAACAGTGGTATGATACAGTGGTTTTTATGCTTATTTGGGATTAATTTCATTAAACAAATAAAAATCAGTTGGCAAGTAATAAGATGAAGTCACAGTATCACAGTTCATGGCGTGACCAGAGTTAGCTGGAGAGATACAGCCTGTTCTATTTAGAAGCCAACTCTAGAAGCCTAAATGAAAGGATAGGGACAACCTGTAAAGAGGATAATTCTGTCTTCCATGCCCACATGAGCAGGGATATTACACCTTCAGCTCCCGGAGGGCATATGAGTGAGACAACATGCAGCGCAAGCAATGCTATTTTTCAGTTCCGGGGGGGTGGGGGGGGGGAGTTGGTTGCTGTATAAAAAATATTTGCTACAGCAGTACTATAGTTTTAAGTTAATTACTTGAATTTTCCTCCCTTCTCCCATCTTAAGTAGACTGATTAGTAATGCAGTGCTTAATATATCTGTATGTATGTATGTGAGGAAGCATGCTTATCTCTCATAGAAGCTGGGCATAAAAGCAGTGTTTCCAGATTTTCATTTGGTGGTATGTGTGTGTTTAGAATTTGAAGAACCAAGAGTGATTGATTTATGGGACATGGCCAAGTCGGCCAATTTCACTGAGAAAGAACTGGAATCTTTTCGGGTAAGTAGAATTCTAGTTTGATCTCTTATGGAAAGATATTTTCCCATGTAAAGAAACACTCAATTTTTCTCTTAGTATGCTCTACTTCTGTATTGCTCTTCAGACACCATGAAAAAGGTAATGCTTCTTAATAGTTCAGTTATAGAAGCATGTATGTAACTAGTCATATGCATGGTTCTATTATAATCAGCAAATGAAAATTCTAATCCTGTTAAAACAAGTGATGCATATTTTACATCTCTGGAAGATCAGGCCCTGCTTGTCTGTTTCTAGTGCACCAGATTTCCCTCTCTTACCCAATGTCTTAATGTAATTACTTCTTTGGGAAGCAGTGTACTCTATATACCCTACGATTTCCCTCTCACACCCACCTCTTACACTGCTAACTTCCAGTGTTGGAGCTGTGTTGAACTGATCCACAAGTACCATGCTAAAGACCACTTTTCAAGGAAAAATTATAGAAATTAATCCATGCAGGGTTCATACCGGTTTTATTTGATTCAAATTTCATTGAGGAAGTGTGTGTTTTCATCTGACTCTGCCTCTCTACCAGAATAGATTTTGATTGATAGCATGGAGAAGCAATTCTTCAGGGCTTCTTCATGGAGCTGCATGTACTTAATAATGTTCTGTTAACCCTCCAAGACATGACTAGGGGCGTCTCAAGCTTCTTTTCCAGATAAGGTAATGAAAAAGTTTTAACTGCCAGGGACAGGGATTGAAATCTCTGTCTCCTAGATATCAAAAATCCATCTTACTTCTTTTAACTCACATGCAGCCCGATTCTCATATGAGGCAAACATTTTAATTACACTGATTTCAGTGTTCCTGTTTTTAAGAGTGTCAGAGGAAAGCCTGATGAAGCCTGCAACAAGGCTTCTGCTGACCTCACTGGGAGGTTTTGGTCAGGACTGTACAGTTGCATGAGAGGTAAATTTGGCCTTCGTATCTGCCACAGTGAAAAAGAAAAACCCAATTCTGTAAGCAAGAACACATACCTGCTTCTTAATTTTACTGCTTCAGTAGAAATCTTCATTCATGTTCACCAGACCAAACCTGTCTCGTAACCGTGAATGTTGGAACATCCTAACAAAAGTAAGACAGTAAGAATCACAGTGAAACATAGGCCTCTTTAAGAAGTCCATGAAAGCAGAATTAGAGACATCACATGCTGATTCCATTCAGCCTTGTTTGAGCAGCTGAAGTTCTGTCTTCTGGATGGCCATAGTACCAACCTTCATAAGGGTTTCATAATGAAAGTGCCAGTTCTGCTCTGCTGGTACATCGTCTGAGAGGAGCTGCTAAAATGATTATCAGAGCAATAAAACTGCAAACTGAGGTCCTGAAAAGAGTATGTAAACCAAACTGAAATGTTCTACAGCAAAAGGACACTATTTTCTTGTGAGAAATGTTGAAAACAAAACCCCTTTGCTGTAAAAACTGAAGACCTGAAGATCTAAAAACAGAGGGATGATGGTTTTTAATATCTAGTTATTTAATTATTTATTTGTTTGTTTTAAAATGTGATGGAAAGCACCAGTAACCAAAATTAAGTGGTCTCTGTCAAACATGGGGTTCCCTGTAGGGTTTGTCTGAGTTTTTCTGGACGTAATGCATAGAACTGCTGCCACAAGTGCGTAACAGTTTGGACTGTTCATATCCTCTTCACAGAGGAGGTATCCTAAGACATAGAAGCTGAATTTGCCTCCTTAGAGTAGCAAAATAAGTGCATGATTTGGTGGATAGAAATACTACTCATTCTTTGGTCCCCCTTGCAGTGTACCAGTTAATCCAGGGGGCTGTCTCTGATACCTCCCTGAACACCACAGTTAGTCTGGCCACTGTCTTTGAGGCAAACTAAGAGGGCTTTTTGGTTTTTTAATTAATTCATCCTGTCTCAGATTCATCAGAGCAGACAGCAAGCCCAGAAAATGTGTAAATCTGAGCAGAAAATAGCAAGTACAGGACCTTATTTTGACAAGAGGCTTCTTTTAAAAATTTTATCTCCCTCCCCCCAGTCCGCTACTCTTAGATAAAAACTTCTATGTGGTGTTCACTGCTGTCATCTCCTAGCACTTCCCAGCCCTCAGCAGTCTCTGTTTCAGCACTTGGCAGTGGGACATTTTCAACTCTTGCCTTCAGAATTGTGTGTCTAGGTGGAGACGATAATGCGTTGTCCAGACATTCTTAAGAAGCAGGGAACTGAAAAAGCTTTCTGTGCTTGACTTAGTAAAATAGCATTAGGGATGTCTTGGCAAGAAAAGAGAGGAAAAAGCCTTGGAAAGAAAATCCTGTAAAGCTGCTTGTTTGTATTTGTTGTCTTAGGAGGAGCTGAAACACTTTGAAGCAAAAATTGAAAAACACCATCATTACCAGAAACAACTCGAGATTTCACACCAGAAACTGAAGCATGTAGAGGGAACTGGAGATAAGGATCATCTGAACAGAAATAAAGAGAAATATGCCATGCTGGAAGAAAAGACAAAAGAACTTGGATATAAGGTCTGTATAAATCCAGTGTACATACATGTTGAAACTTTAACTCAGTAGCAGAGGGCATGTAGATTATCCAGTGCTGATTTTTCACGCAATTTGAATGTTTTCCAGGGAGTTTAAGGCACATCTCCATATTAGTACAAGATATACAAAATAGTTTTTTATAGACCTAATTCTAAAATGCCTGAAATCTCCCTGATCTCTGCTTCCTGTTGTCACATACCAATATCATATAATCAGATTTTACTCTTACTATAATTTATTGTCTCACTAAAATTTGCTTGATGTGTTTTGTTTTTCTGGTAGGTAAAGAAGCACTTGCAAGACTTATCCAGCAGAATCTCTCAAGGTCTTCAACACAATGAATTATAAAAATTTGTTCTTCTTCATGGGATCAATCTATTAACACAGAACAGATGAAGTGGGTTTTGAACAGGATTTACCAAGGAGTCCTTCTGAAATAGTAAGGATTAAAAGGGTTATCCCGTAAGAAAATCTTTTTCTTCACTTAATTTCCAGTTTTGTATTTGCACTATCAAATTAAATGATTAGATTATAAATTTAAGTTGTATATCTTGGATCATATAAATCTTGCATCTGAATCAAGTAACAGCCTTTGAAATAAGCAGTCATGTCAAAAGGAAAAATACTTGAAAAAAATACTAGTTTGATAGTCAAGTATTCTGGTCAATGAAAGCAAACACTGAGGTACAGGAAGCTAAAACAGACAGAAAACTTTTATTTCAATGCCTGGCCTGTTACATTTCCTACTGAAGGTAACAAAAATATTTCTACTGTCTTTGAGCAGTGGTTCAGAGCTGCACTGTATATGAATCTTTCATGTGGGAGGGGGGAAGAGTAAGGAGGGAACAAGTACTGAGGTCAATTCAGTTACAGACTAACACATCTCAAGTTACTGAATGTATGCGTACAATTATCTTGTTCATGGTTGCTTGGTTTTGTTACACTTAGTCATTAAAAAAATCAAAATGGTACTGATGAGGCTGGTTTGTTTGGTTTTTTCCTCTCATTTAGTAAGAAGTAACCAGACCTATTTTGGGACCATGTTGCTTATTCCGTTAAACTACAGTTCATTCACATGTGAGTTTTTAAGACAGGAGGAATAGTTTTGCACCACAAGAATGTGTTTCTATGTTCAGAATAGGTAGAAGACTCTCTAAAGCAGCTTCTGTCTGAGCATGTAACGCAGTCTTGAATAAAGATTATTATCGCTTTTGAGACCAAGTTTTTCTGTTGTGCAAACATTAGTCGTCTGAGTTCAAATTTTCTATAATAATAATGCTGATCCTTTATTTCTGAGGGGCATTTTACATGAAACTGTTCCTGGAACTAGGTTAAGGCAAAGGTCCACTGCAGGTAAATGATTACAGCTGCTTGGTTAAGCAGCTCTGTCCCTCCCATGTCACAGCGCTGTAGTGTGCTGAGTGGGGAAGCTGTCCTTTGTTCTTACACAAAAACCACATTCCAAGAGTCTGAGCACCTTCCAGACAGGTAAATGCAGCCTGGAACACTCGAGTTACCCTTCTCCAAGCCTTTCCTCAAGCACAATAACCACAATCTGTATGGGATGCATATATCTTGGACAATGTCTGCGTTAGCCTCAATTTGCTGGTGTCACCTAACACTTCCCGCAGATCAGTTCTTTCAGGTCTTGTGCAAACTGACCCTCACAGCCCTGCATTCATGACTGGTTATTAATTCAGGATAAGAACATGGTTTTCCAGAGCTATTTTTAGGAGAACATGTTTTCTTTCTCATTTGACTGCTATCTTTATAAAAAACTATGCTAGACTTTTGAAAGAAAAAACAAGCCAGTGTATCCTAACAGGGCAATCAGAAGTCCAAATCAAGGTGCTGCCACACACAGGATTACAGGAACCACACACCTAGGATTACAGGAAGAACAGGAGTGAGCATATTTAGCCACAAGCATAGCATGAGAATAAACATGAATTCTCTTCAGCTCCTTCAAACCAAGCAACAGAGCAGCTCATCTGATGCCAACCACTTATTCCAGTGACACAGCAGAGACTCGGAGCAGGGGGTAGGTAGTTCGGCATTTTCACATTGACAGCTTTCCTGCTAGGCCACCACATTTTCTGTTATCCAGCTGCTTTCAGCCCTTCCTGCACTGCTCAGGGCAAGCACCATGCCAACAGAGAGAGAGAGACGGGGTTCCCATCACAGCCCAAACCAAAGGTTTGGCCAGCTGCAGGCTGTAACTTGAACATTGACAGTTCCCCAACCAGATGGACAGTAACGAGAGGGTCTAAACATGTTAAATGTTGTCAGTGTAAAGAAAAGCTTGGCTAGAGCTACACACACTGAAAGGAGTGTCAGCAAATCTCAACAGCAGCCCAGCTGGGACTTCAGGTCCGGTCACCACGGGAAATGCATTCTCACAGCTGTCACTCACGGTCACTAGTTCCTTGCATTCACCATAAAAAGCACAGAGACAGGAAACATTCATGTAAGATCAGTTCCGGGGCTTTCAATAGATCTGATCCATCTCTAGCAGATCTCCCAGCTCTTGTTAAGTAACACGGGTATAGCTAAATGCAAAATTAGATACACCTTCATGTCAAGTCAGGATGGTCTTTGTGTCATAGGCAGGCCCAGCTCCCACTATCCCTCACCCAACGTACATACTAAACTTGCACGTACTTGCCACAGAGGAGAAAAACCAGGCATGGAGGGTAATTCTGTCCATGGTCTAGACCATATATACAGTACAAGCTTGAGCCATTTTAATGGCTTGACTCCAGAACAACTGTTGCTTTCCAGCTCTCTGCTGACACCTGTCTACTTCTCCATCGAATTCCTAATACAAATTTTCCTGTGCAATTTGTGTCCAGCACTACTGACTGTTGATAGTGAAAGGACAGAGTGTTCCAGCAGTATGGGAAAATAATGGAAGATTGGTGAGGAGGACTGTAAACATGCTCAAGTGACTTGCAGCTGGGGTGTCGAAAAACACATATATCACACTAATTACTGTTTATCCTTGTGTGTTGGACAAGCAGAACACCTGTGTTTAGATGACAGAGGGCTGTGATAGACTTAGTGGCATCCTATCGAACATGCTTGAGATTCCTGCCCTGCTGTGGGAAGGAAGAAAGCACAGTGGTAAACTGCACCTGTGTGAAGCCTTGATAATCGGGGAAAACCAGCAGATTCACTGATCCTCTAGCATGGACCAAGCTTCGCGGTGCCCACGTCCCTGCTTGTGTCTCTGCTCAGGTGCTGCTCTGGGCATCCCCCAGTTGGCGAGGTAACAAGAATTAGTCATCCGTGGTTTTGTGGTGGTTCCTGCATCTTGCCTGTGCCAGCTGACACAAGCAGCCCCAGACAGGCCACGGGGTACATCTTCCAACTGTAGCAGAGAGAAATGCTGATGTGTGACAAATCTGAGCAAGTCATTATGTAACAGAACTTTGATATCCAAAGGGCAAGTTCCTTTCCGAGCATGCAATCTGCTCTATTTTCTGTATGTGCACTACCCATAAATTGCCAGCTCAGCCCACAGATGAGGTAAAATTTAACTTATAAAATAGCAGATGCTAGGGCTTTTTTATTTTTTTATTTTTTTTAGGAATTTCACAACAGTATAATGTAATGTAGAGACAAATTACTGTCATGCTACATCTGCTTTCTGATCCCACCCCCTCACTGCACATTCCTCCAATACGTTGACACCTATTATTTCAGTTAAACGGTGATGTTACATACGCCTCTGTGTACACAATGGGATAATAAATTTTAATTCTTTCTAGATGCTCTGATGCAGACAAATGTTTGAAAGCAGCAAGTCTTAAAGTTAACTTTCACTCACCCTGAAGTTTTTACTAAACTCAAAGTTTACTCAGTAGCTGCACTTCTCTAAACCTACCCACTGTCTTCTAAAGCTATTTATTGTATCAGAATCCAGGACATAAATTACATGTATTTTCCTGTCACTTATGTTCCAGCCTCTCAAAGAAAAGTCCATGGGAGAGTTTTAATGTGTAACCAACTGATTATCAGTGTCCTAAGCCTCAGACTGAGGCTAACCTGAAGCCAGTCATTTTTAGAACAGGGTAGGGTGACCAATTCAGGGCTGACCCAAAATTAAAGCGTGTTATTAAGGGCATTGTCAAAGTGTCTTAAACACTGACAGCCTTGGGGCATTGACCACCTCTCTGGGAAGCCTGTTGCAGTGTTTGACCACCCTCTGAAGAAAGAAATGCTTCCTAATGTCCAGTCAACCTCCTGTAGTGTAGCTTTGAACTATTCCCGTACATCTCATCACTGAGCACCAGGCTTCATGTTAAGGGTGGGAGAGAGACCTTTGCCTGCCACCACCAGAAGAGAGGGGCATCTTCTTCCCCTCTTTAGGAAAGCACAGAACTGAACTCATCAGAACCTATGCAAAATTTTAAAAATCCATTTTTCCTTACTTCCACTCACTTACACTGAAAAGACACATTTGCAGAGCTACTACTTACAAATTACCACTAATGTAGTAGTTACATTTGGCAGTAACCTCCTGTGTAGAACTATCAGAAAGCTAGAGGTACATGCACAGCACACTAACAGTTATGCCCCAACTGCGCTTGCTGAGCGAGTATTTTCTTATCACTGAGAGCACTGCCCCCAGACTGGTACTTCTGCCACATTAAAGTACTTCAAGGGCATCTTACAAAAGTATCAGCCACCTCACACTGTTATTCTGGTAATTAATTCCTCATACTCCTGGGAAGGGCAGGAGGAGAACTGACTCTGGTAAAATGCTAAATTAAAAATGAGCAAAGCCTTCGTTTCTACCACATTTATCTCCAAAAGTGTGGGAGATCTTTTGGTTTTTTTGACTCTGGAATATATAGCAATCACAAACTGTAATTTAGATCACTTATGCACAAGTATTATACAAGGTGTGTGAATAAACCCCTAACGATTTGTACGTGAACAGCAGTGCCAAAATGAAGCCACAGAAGCTACACAGTGAGCACAAAACGGCTCATAGGATTATGGTTTGATTTCCGTTTTCCCAAGTTCACTACTGGAAGTTGGAGGCACATTCTTTTATTTACTTAGGAAAAAGACTTTCCATTTCTGTGAGCTCCTGTTCAAATGAAAAATTTTAGTTTCTTCAACAGATGTCAAGCATATAACTTGACAGGGAGGCCTGCAAAGTACTACAAAAAACCCAACAAGGTACTACAAAAGCTGAAGTTACTATGACGTACACAAATGCATGTGCACAGAGAACCATGTGCATGCACAGAATCACAGCCCTGTCCAACCTAAAAAACATATTTTTAAAATTGTGACTCCTTTTCCTGTTAAGGCCAGCAGCAATCTGATGACCCTTATTTACTATTGTGTTAAATCTTTGTCCATGCTGCAAGTCCAGGATTCAATGCGAGCAATTTTGAGCAACGTACAGAAAGGCAGCTTTTGTAGAGAACCTGGGTAATATATTTTCCTGGCAAATAAATTTTTACGATAGAAATATTGCACCTTCATTATAGATCACTATAAACACTGCATTTCAGTGCATCAGGCAAGCTACACTCATTTCAAGTATTAAAATCCTTGCTATATACCTATTTATATTTAACCCTGCAAGACCTCCAGTGGAGGATCCTTAACTGAATAGCTGTTCAGGTAGTTAAACATGGTCACAAGGAGCTGTAAGTACAGGCCATTCCAGTTGTGCTGAATGTGTGTTTACAAAGGAGATCACCATTATTCATTTGTCAAAGAAGAAAAACCTTTTAAATTAGGAATCTCATAAGCAATACTTCTTTTCCCTTCAGAAATATGCTAGTCTTATAAACAGAAAAGTACATCTTAGCACAGGACAGATGACAATGGCAATTGTCAACTCTCAAAAACATTTTTATTTATTTGAGAGATTTCTGATATTTTACACTCCTATTGAGGCTACATTCAAATAAACTTATAGGTTAAATTCTGCCTCAAAAACAAACACCCACCTCTCGTTCTAAGCCACTTAGTGAAATCCCCACTGGCACAAAACTTCCACTCACCAATATAAATTATAATGCATATCTGAAAAACAGAATCAGGACATGATAATATACCTTAAGAGGACATAGTCAAAATAATCATAATACTCACATATCACTCCCAATAACTCCTGGAAGCCAAAGCTGATACGCTATTGCAGGCCAAAACTTTTTCTTCATAAGTAAATTGCTTTGCTAGTCCAGTGTGTGTCACTGCCATACCACTTTATTTAAATGATGTTTTGTATTAGAACAATTATATAGAACACAGGAATTACATAGACAATGCAACACAAGAAGCTAAGCCAAGTTTTGAATCATACAATCTCAGGGTACAAAAGCAAGATGTGGTAGAATTGTGGGTAAACTTATATTACAACATAATATGCTGTTGTGCCTCAATTCTATAACATCTCTGAAGACATCATCCTATTACACAGAGCTGGTTTTATGCTATTTAGGGACAGCAGAGAATTATTCAATGAAAGTTCTAGATTCAGGATGGATGATCTGCTTCTGATTCTGGTTTACATTAGGGATAGTTTTAGAGATTTAAAAGACTCAATTTTCAAAAGGGAATGTTTCTCTTGAGTACCTTGATTTTAAGATATTCTGTATGAGAAACGTGAAACCCAATTTTCAAACTGATACTTATGTTCAGCTCCAGAAAAACTGCTAAGAATTACAGGTACTTGTCAAATATGAAATCAAAGACTACAGTTTGACACAGGGTTTTTAAGAACAGAAGCACTCAAAATGTCCCTTCCCGTTACTTTAGTTTATAGGCATAATTAAAATAAATAACTTGTTTGTGTGTGCTCTTGTCTGTATGCACACACGTACGCATTCCTGACACGACAGCTTTTAAATGTGAGCAACTTTAGCCAAAGCTGCAGAACTCTTGGTGAGGTATAAAATTGAATTACCCATAGGTAAAGTTAAGCATGTCCATAAATAAGCATGTACATTGAACAAAACTGTGCCTGCAAAAAGTCAGGCACTGAATTCTCTTGCTTTTGTAAGAGTCCATTAATATATTAATAGAGGTTTTACATATTTTATACATTCAGCTATATACATATATTTCATCAGTAATGTATGCTTACATACATACATTTGCACACATGCAAACCTATGTGTACACTCATCACGCACACACTCACGTTCTCTTATCTGCACACATTCAAGTTCTTTATTTTTAAAGAAAATGCCATTATTTAATAAACACTGGGATTGGCTCCGGGTTCTTCAGGATTTTAGAATTATAGAAAAAGGTAACTTACATCTGTCATTGCACATGAAAAATAATAAATCTGGACTTTACAACCAAATTAAAATAAGACAACCACACACACTACCAGCTTTCCAATTAGGAATCAAGATATTGGAATGAATCTGGTATAAATTCAATAAACGATGGCAGCACTTTGTATGAGTATTTTTTACAATAAACGTGAATCTTTTGGAAGATAAATTAGTACCAATTCATGGTGAGCAAAAAGTTCTTTCCTAGATAGGTCACTGCTGAGCCCCTTTCTTCTGCTCTAGCTCCTGCAAGCGTTCCTCCCGGCACTGAGCATGTTGAGTTCCTACTTTGTGGGCTGTCTCGGTGGCTGCTATGTCAATCTGTGCATATCGGGATGATCCACTCCCTGAAATACCAAATAAAATCCTGTAAAAGACTCTACCCCTCATATATTCCTGGTTAAAACCAAACCAGAGTTGAACCATTGAGAAACTTATTCCACAGATTTCCTAGGTGATCTTGGTCTGCCCTTAAAACAACCTCTATAAAGGGAGTAAGACAATAATCACAACTAAAAAAACCCTCAAAAGTGTTGTTATCTACATATTTTAGCTACCTAGTTTGCTTCAAATAAGCAAATGAACCACTTGTATTTTTGGCGCAGATTTGAATCTACAACCCTGCTCCTCCCAGCAGAATACAAAATTGAAGTCAGCTCTCCCACTTCTGGGACACTGTATCAGCAGGCTACTAGTCATTAAATGAACAGTGTAAGGTATTTGAAAACACCTTTGGTAGGGAAGTTGGTAGAGATTCTTTTTTGCCTGGCTTAGGCACTCTATGAACGTTTACCAGAACAACCACCTACAGCCTCAGATAGAATGACAATTTAGTCCAATAATTGGCAATAAGGAAGATAAAAGCTGCTCAAGTCTGTTCAGGAGCAGAAAAGTTCTATATGGGTGCACACATACAACTCTAGAGGCTAGGAAAACTTCAGTATGAAAACCTAAAAATGACCATACTTTTTTTTTTCCCCAATATTTATTTCATTATTCAATATTTCAATATTTATTTCATTAATGAAATAATGGTCATGGTCATTAAAGGGACCTTCAGAGTTATACAAATTGAGCTTGGGAGGGTAGTTGACACTTAGGAAAGCTTATGTCAGTTTATGGAATTTGGCTCTTCATTTGTAATGCCTTGGCTCACTGTCTTTAAAACTAAGATAAAACGGCTCTTACATCTCAACAGGATGTTGTAAAGAGAACTACAATAAAGTTGGGGAGAAGCTTAGAATTACTTAACTGGAGCCATATAAACATAACAAAAACCAAACCACATATAAAACATATAAAAACCATATAAAACATATTAAAAAAAAAAAAAAAGAAAAAAGGAAAAGTGCTAGCATTTCAAAGTTAATAAAATTGCTGAAATTAAAAAGTATAAAATTTAAAATCTCAATAGCTGAAAACTATACATAGAAAGCCCATCAATACCAAATGTGAGCAATCAAATGCCAGATCCTGATCAGGTGGTTTCTCTAAGGAGGAATGCATTTATGAATGACAATAAGTAGTAGCTATATGACATGTTTACGTGGTAATATTCTAAGTTAAGCATTAGAAGTGAAATATCCATATTCAGATGTAAAAATAATTTAAAAATATATATATTCAAAAGTCAAATACTTGAGCTGGCTTCCTCTCTGTGGTGCTTTCACACATCCTCATGGAAAGCAGACAGAACACTGTGTTCTATTTTTAAGCATTTGCTGCATTGCTCCAGAGCCAGTATGTTCAGGAGCAAGCCCTGTACACCTGCATCCACAGCCCTGTTTCTGAAGCCAAGCGAGAAAAATTAAGTAAATGTAGTCCTAATATGTGTGATGAAAATCTTGAGAACATGAGCCAAATTACTGCCTGTCAAACTCCACAGACACAGAACCGTTCACTTTAGAAGGAGTGCATATACAAAGCACCCGTCAGAGAGATGCAACATCTTACAGAACCTCATTTCTAAAAAATCTTTTCCAAAAGAGTTAGCAATTACAAGAAATGCCTCACAAACATGCCAGAGTTCAACCCCTCTGTCAGCAAAAGCCTATGGGTAGATGAGAAATTAAGATTCCCAAGTCTGCATTACTGCTTCCTTTGCTCTTTAAATAGCAGCATAGACTTTCTTACCTCTTATGCTTGTACTAGGTTCCTGAAGTTCCAGTTCCATGTAATGAAGCTGTTTTTTGGAAGTAGGGCTGACAGGAATATTAACATAGGTGGCTGTCTCGCTGTGGGGTCGATCTGATGTAGGGGTATCAGCTGAATAACCTGCTGCCCCTTCTAAAACAAGTAACATGTTATTATAGACTCTGTTTGCAATGACCATTGATGCATTTCACAAAAAATGTACTGTTCCATGAAACGTTCTGAAAGCATTCAGCAGCAACAACTCTGCTCGCCAAACAGTACATTCCTCAGTTGTAGATGGGACATGAGAAGACTAAGGTTCTACAGAAAAGATCCTGAGACACTGATCAAGTCAGGATCTATGCAGAAGACTACAGACCACAGCCAGTGATCTCACTGTATTGTGATATAAAGCAAACACTAGGCATAAATTTTCAAACAGAAGCAACATATACAACACCACCTCACAAAGCTTTCTGCTCTAATGCAGGTTCTCAAGACCTCTTCTAGCCCTACTTTCAATTATTCTAATCTTGTCAGAAGTAAAACTAAGAGAGGAGGTAGAAGGTTAATGTTCCATTCACTTTCCAACCAGGCATTCCAGCTTTCAACCCCTTCCTTGTATCAGGTACCTACACCTAGTTTTTCAATCCTTGAATATCAAGGGCCTTCAAGGAGCTACAGGAGACTCAAACACAAACCTTTGTTCTCTCTGTTCTTGGGCAAGGCTTTGCGTACATTCTCATTGTTCCACTCAGCAGGCTAATAATCACCTACTTGTCCAGTTCAGTTAAGTTCTTATTCCTAAACATTTTCTGCTGTAAATTCCATTTGGGACAGAGGAGTACAGAGAAAAAATGTTATCAATTTCAGGTTCTCCCTTCCCCTAAAGTTCTCCTATAAAGCCCTTCTGTGTCCCCACATAAAATGCATATTAAAACTTTATTTATCCAAATCATTGCTCTTCTTTTCTACCCATTCAGACACTGTTGAGACTGGAATGGAGAGTGGAGAGCAGTAGGTAATCAAGGCTTTTATAGCACAGGAAAAAATGATTTTTTTAATCCAACCTACAGCATCTGTGAATAACCTTTAAGGGAAATTTTTCTTCTTCTTGAACTGTGCTATGAATAGCACAGAACTCATACAAAGTCAGGCAACAGTACAACTTGTCAGAGGTCACAGCAGGTGCCAGGATAATAGACGTTCTCCAGGCTTAAGCTATTTAAATCAAAGGAGTCTACTAAGCAGTTCAAAATTATAAAAGCCTGGAATGTTTCTGACAGACTTTCATAAAGGAAACATAGGAACATCCATGAAGAAACCAAACATTTCTCTGACCGTCAGACTTGTGCCAAAAAGGATTCAGCAGAACCATAGCATTGAAAACTTGCATACCAAATATTTAAAGTTGTAAGCAAATTACAGTCTTAAGGGCTGATACAGAGTCATGAACAGTCATGAAGGATAAGTTAATTTTTAGTCTTTATATATACTGTTAAAGTGAAGTAGCAGGAGTTTAAGAGAAGTCTCCTCAAAGCTAGCTAGCATGAAAACTAGCAAATTTCTCTATAGAGCTAAATAGGTGAAAGGTTTCAGGAAGCTGAATGTCATACCTGATGCAGACAAGCCAAGTGATTTTCCTGAGAACTAAAAACCACTCATACATTAGCTGGTGTGGCTTTGTGCAAGGAAAGCAAAAGAAGCACACAGAACAAAGAAACCCCTGGCAACAATCAAATACACCTGCTATAACTTCACTCAAGGGAACCAAAAACAAACCAAGAACAAAGTTGGGCAAACTGGAATGGAAGGAAAGGAAAAGTCTTCTGTTGTTTATTCTGTGCTGTCTTAACAGAAACTGTGCTGCTTTTTTTTTTTTCAAACATAGAAATGCTTGGCTTTTCCTTTTTCCTTCAAATAAAAATCCCACCTCATTAGACACTCAAAACTGGTTTGCATTTGTTTGAAGAGAAAGGATTGTTTGAAAAGCACAGAACAGTCAAAAGCTCCTTCTAAGAAAACAAGGAAACACAGAGAGCCATGGACAAAGACAGTGCAATCCATCCTGGGTGGACAGAGGTAGAAGATGCTTACAAGAGAGGTCAGAAGATGAGTATTTGAGATCATTATGGAGGAAGAATTAGGGAGAATGTCAGACCAAAATGCATGATTACAACATTCTAAAAGAATCATGACTGCTTGAAGAGATAAGGGGAAAAGGTAGGAAGAAAAAATGTTGAGCAAATATCAGGCGCAGAATAAAAGAAAAAATGCAGTAGCACAGAAATGAGGGGGGGGAAGAAAGGAAATAATAGTGTAATTGGGGAGGAAATAGGAAACCTATATTTGAAAATGGTGTTTTAGCCTTCCTTTCAGGTAGTGTTAGTTATTCACATTTTGTAGCCTGTGTAGGCACTACTTTCAGACACGTGTGATAAATAATGGAGAACCAACACCATAAATACAGACCCCAAGTAAGTGTATGTGTGTATGAGCATGTATGGAAAGCTGACATGTTCAAAGGGCACCACCTCCAAAATAAACATAATTAATTTATCTTTATAAGAGATCGCAACAAACAGGGAATTGGAAAAAAGAAATAAGAAATATAAAATGTTAATCTCTTCTAATGTAACTAGCTCCAAAGATCTTTACTCACCAGGTTCCTCGGGGCTAGCAGGAGTTCCGGGTTCTGCAGGAAGTGTTATCATCTCATAACCACTTTTAGGACCTAGAATACAGCAACACCATCAATGGCTTTGGAGTTAGGAATTTGCACAATGAAAACAAAGCATAAAATTTCCTGGGTTTCACTTTTAACATTCTCATCTGAATAATTATACTGAAATATCTCAGAAAGGATAAACAGAGCTTAGTGTTGACTTTTCTGTAGTGATGATGCCAGCATTTCCTGAGTGTAACAACAAGGAAATAAACATTAGGACATTTTTACAAGTATTCACACAGACGGCCACTGAAGTCAACAATGTGTTTTGCTGTACACCCATGAGGGAACAAAGCTGTCTTGAACATATGAATCAGGGATAACTGCGTGGGTGATCTTGAGAGCATCTGGAAGACTCTTGTTAAAATTCCTCCTCCAGCAAGATGGATAACTTCTTGATTTCTGACAAAGCGCTGTAGAAAGTGCTTAAACTAGCCCTTCCAAAGATAACTTTGCTTTCCAAGTGCAAATCATCTTTGCAAATTATCTTTGCAATAAGCCAGGTTGCACAACATCATTGGTGCTTCCAGAGAACTAAGCTGAAAAAAGGTGCCCAGGTTCTCTCATGTTCTCAGACTCCAGCCCAGTTCAAACAAGGCAAGCTAAAAAGCTATGTCAATGGAATTAATATATTTGGATTAATTTTGAATGACAAAGACTCATAATTTTATCTGCTGGTGGTGTTTCTTTCTCTATTATCATGAAGATCTTTAATTGTAGTATTTGGGGTTTTTTTCCACCACATCATTGCTAGGGTACAGGAATTCTCATGGCCTGAGGTGGGATTTCTTTGGTGGGTGCCCTATGTTAAAGTGCTGGCAGCATTTTACTGCTGTGAAAAAGATTACTGCCTGTGCTCTGACACTTACCTCATTTGTTACTGCCTCTCCTAAACCTACCCATCTGTCAATGCCTTTTTAACAAAAACCGTGCAAAGAAAAAACCCAAAGAAATACATAAGTCTTACAATAGGGAATCAAGTCATACGTTACCTTTAACATTTTCTGCAGCTTAATATTTTCCATTACAATTATTTTAAATGTACATGAACACATACCTCATAACCACTTACACTTACCAGCTGGGAGACTGTGCCCTCTATGTACTTTCAAAGACCCAGAAGCTGCCATGACAGAAGCACCACCTGTTTTGAGAGATATTCACATTAAACCTAAATACCTGTTGCTATTATTAGATATCTGCTGTGCATCAGCATTTTTAGTAGATGATTCTGAAACATCAAGAAAAATTTCAATAAGAATTACAAGTCATTCTTCTTCATTTAAGCAATATTCCTGTTTGGTTTTTTGTTGGGTTTTTTTTTTCTAAATTCTTTAACCTGAGACTGTGGCACTATAACCTAATTTTGCTGTCTTCTTTCTTTAGAAAGAAAGGATGCCTTCTATAAAACTTCAGGATACTGGCCTCCTTCTCTGTGTTGAGTATAACTTCTCACTATCTCATAGAGTACTATCTCACAGAGATAGTCATCTTGAACTGAGAAGAAAAATGGCAATGAAAACTGAGTGGGGAGGTGCCTTTGCCCGTCAAAGTTAACAGGAAGAACTGTATCACTTTGGAACTGTATCACACTTCAGTAGTCCACTGTTCAGTTTTAGATATGTATAAACCAGGGCAGGATGAAGGATCCACCCTCCATGATGTTTGAATCCAGGTCATGGCTGGTTCTTGTCAAATACCATTCCAAGTGTTACATCCAGGAAAGCTTTACCAAGGGCACATCAGATGGCACAGTCTCCTGTCCCCAGTCCTATTCAGATCAGCAGGAAGATGTCCCAGGTACAGTATTAGATACAGAAGTTTGAGAAAACAAAAGCTAACAACTCAGAAACCTACTGAGTGGTACACACATAGCGTGGTCAGTCCAAGTACGCACACCTCTTCCTTATTTAACCAGCAAAATAATCGGCATTATACCAACTGCTTTGGATGACATTGTCCCTACCCAGCCATGAAAGTCTTGTCTCTGCTGTTGTCACTGTGGGCACCTTCATCAAGATGAGTGACATTTACGTCCTCGCATGAATAATTTTGAGGGAACTTCTTGTGCTTACAAGTAAATGCTACTTAACAGATATAAGGTAGGAGGCTGTGCTTATGAGTCACCCTGCCACTGGTGACAGGGCAGTTGTGCCACGTGCTGCTGGATGCTGGGAATCAGGTAGAAAATTAACACTCTCTTCTAAACGAAAGAATAGTCTCTGAGCAGGTGAGACACTTCTCTACAAATTGTTTTTAAAGTCATGTCCAAAAATTACCATAGTTATTATAGAACATGAAGAAATTCTATAGGATAAATAGCAGTCTCAAAACCCTAAGAAAACTGCATGGCCTAGGTGTCTGAAAAAATGGCAGTTTCTTATTTTTTCCCCTATATAAAGTATATATTCATACTTTTTATTTCTAAATCTAGTAATTTCCAAGCTTATAAAAGTATTCCTACACTTTTATAGAATAAATAAAATCCACAGATTATTTCACTTAATGAGGACAATGGCTAGAAAAAATAATAAACACCTATTTCAGAAGTGCACAATTGAACTAAAACCTTTAGTTTTGTAATATTCATGTATACAAAAGCATGTATATGGTAATCCAAGGCTAGAAAAACAATTTTCAAGCATACCATACTAAGAAAGTGTATGTGTGTTTTAATAATTTAAATCAGATTGTAGAACCTTTACATACCCTGGTAAGAACTTTAATACTAAAAACAGTATTTGAAATTTTGTTTTTAACAAAACTGCTGATAAAAATAAATGTAAAAATAGGACAGGCCTATACTAGCTGATTTACTTAGATTTTCACTGATTTTCCTTTTTCCCACCTCAGAGCATCCTGTCTCTGGCTCATTAAAAATATCAGAATACACTTCATGCAGCTGAAACCCTCACCTTACTTTGAAGAAAGACTACAACTTTATGCTAATTGCAGCTTCATCACAAAATTAGCATGGGGTGGGGTTTTTTCCTCCTTCAAAACCTTAATGAAATTCAGCAGAAATCACCCCAGAGAAAACATGGATTTTTAAGTAACATTTTTAGGATTGGTGAAAAGCACACAGGACAGGAAAGGAGATTTATTTAAAACAATATTTCAACCCATTTGTGGTCAAGTTGAAGTTTTCCCATTTGGAGCTTGTTTAATAGAACACTGTTAATGCTTCACGATTTGACCTGTTGCTTTTTCCTTATTTTTAAATCCGGCAACTTACAAATATTTACACAGTCAATTCTCTCATGGAAATTTTTTTAAGCTTTGAACTGCATTTTATAAACACACGTCAACAGAGATCAACCTAGATATTTTCTTCCTTCTTCTTTACAGCTACCATATAAACCGGTTTGTTTCTCATTTATGAATCCCAGGATAACACTTGCAGAAATGGAAAAATCATAAATTTCTGAACAAATAAAACATCCAGCAAGAGACAGATGCTCCCTTCCATCATTCTTTTTGTCTTACAAAGGACTGTTAAGAATAATTTTTTCAATTTTTCCTGCCATCCAGTTCTTTGTGGCCGACTTGATCAAGTCTTTGTTAAAACTGAGTAGCTCATCAAGAGAGTTATTTCTGTTCCACATTCCTCAGTGTGTAAGAGGATGAAGATTTTCAAAATGTGACAAAATAAAAATATGCTGCAGAACATTTAAATTCCTACACATGATTAAACTCAAAGGTCTGATGTAGCTCAGTGAAGAAAACCACTATTTGAAACATTTTTCTAACGTCATAGTAATTTCTTTATGCCCACTTCTCAAAAATAAGCAGTTTACTGCACTTCTGCTGCAACAGAGACCCTGGAAAAAAACAAAACCAAAAACATCAAGAGGGAAGCTATAATACCACAAACTGAGCCCAGAGAGTTTACATTTCCAAACTCTGTCACCTGTCATTAGACGGCCAGTGAGTAGACACGTAAAACACCACACTGCATCTACCAAGTGATTACTTCTTACTCCCCAGTCTCTATTTTGCCTTCATGGAGTAGGTCACAAACTCTGCACATCTAGGCTATTAAATTGATGACAAGGAGACAGGAGAGAAGAAAACTCTATGCTCTACAATAAAGTTTTGCTGCTCATAGAATTAAATCTACCTTTATTATGAAGTCCTTTGATCCAGTCGGCCAAGCAACATTTCCATCTCCTCCTCTGAAAACAGATACCCTGCTTAAAAGAGCATCCAAAGGCTAGAGCTACTGACTGACAGGAGAAATACCTCAAGGACACCAGGAGGCTTTTTCATGTAAATGTCATAAAAGGCTTCCTGGTGTTGTATAATTGCCCCATAAAATTTCTCTAAGTTTGTTACTCTTCAATTTTCAAAGTAATTTCATCACTGACCTGGATGAAAGGATAGAGTGTACCCTCAGGAAGTTTGCTGATGATACTAAACTGGGAGGAGTGGCTGATACACCAGAAGGCTGTGCTGCCATCCAGCGAGATCTGGACAGACTGGAGAGCTGGGCAAAGGGGAACCAAATGAAGTTCAGCAAGGATAACTGTAGAGTCCTACACCTGGGGAGTAATAACACCATGTACCAGTACAGGTTAGGGGTAGACCTGCTGGAAAGCAGCTCCACGGAGAAGGACCTTGGTGTCCTGGTGAACAGTAAGCTATCCATGGAACAGCAATGTGCCCTTATGGCCAGGAAGGCCAATGGGGTCCTGGAGTACCTTAAGAAGAGCATGTCCAGCACATCGAGGAAGGTTCTCCTCCTCCTCTGCTGTGCCCTAGTGAGACCACATCTGGAGTATTGTGCCCAGTTCTGAGCTCCCCAGTTCCCAGAGGGACAGGGAAATAGCAGAGAGTCCCAACAGAGAGCTACAAAGATGATGAAGGGACTGGAACATCTCTGTTATGAGGAAAGGCTCTGGGGCTGTTTAGCCTGGAGAAGAGAAGACTGAGAGGGGATCTTATTAATGTTTCCAAATATCTGATGGGTGGGTGTCAAGTAGAAGGGGCCAGTCTCTTTTCAGTGGTGCCCTGTGATAGTATGAGAGACAATGGTCACGAGCTGGAGCACAGAAAGTTCCACCTCAACATGAGGAAAACCTTCTTTACTGGAACAGGCTGCCCAAAGAGGTTGTGGAGTCTCCTTCTCTAGAGACTTTCCAAACCTGCCTGGATCTGTTCCCGTGTGGCCTGCCCTGGGTGATCCTGCTCTGGAAGGGTTGTTGCACTTGATGATCTCTAGAGGTCCCTTCCAACCCCTGCCATTCTATGACCCTTTTCAAATGTCAGTACTCTTAAAATGGTACAGGGCATCCAAAATACAGGACATAGATGTATGATATGCTAAGAACATTACAGCTGATTTTTAACAAATAGTCAGGCTACAAAGTGTCCAGAAACTGCAAAATGCCTGAACTAAGGTTCTCTCTGCAGTGGAAGTTCAGCCTCGTTTTGCATATGTGCAATGAGACAACATTTCATAATGTGGTCACATAGGGTGTTTATTACTTTCTAGCACAGCCTCTGAGTAGAGCAAACAGGAGGGAGCTGGTGCAGCCACTGCTACACGCATTGTGCCTTGAAGAGGGGCTCTCTGTCCACCTCCACATGGCACTAATACTGTGTCATCTTGGCCAGGCATGAGACTGAGTCTGGTCATAGTGGACACACTGCATGCAGAGCCTATAGGGGAGCAAGTGTCCTGGCTGCTGTGGCTTTGGCATCATCGATGATGGATTGTGTGGCTCAAGTCAGTGGTAGAAGATCAATGTAACATCTGTGATCATCTCTGAAACCTCAGATGCTCATATTTCACAGTGTAAACCGCAACCACCTTTTTGCGCTCCGTTTGCTGACGTGACCAGCCCAGTTTGAATGTCTTATTATGGAGTGGGAAGCAAGTGCTATACTATATGTGGACGATGCTATATGGTATCCCATATTCAAACACATGGTTTTCTTCCCAAACAGGGCAGGATAAAAAGGAAAGAAACATTATTTCAGCTAAGCGAGTAATTCACACAGAATTTTTCCAGAGTACCCGACCTTCACTTTTACTTGAATCACGTCGATGATGCAATTGCTGTTCTTTGGTATTCATGTACCTTTCAAAATTTCCACTACTTTTTTAATTCCCTGGATTGATGTGTATCAGTGTTTTCTGAGCTGTTGTTAATCACGGTGTTGGCTTGATGGGGTTTGGGTGCTCTTATCGTGTTGCTGGTGCTTTCTGTTTGGGTGAAAGCACAGACACTTCCAAAATAAATGCTCCCGAGCTACTATAAACTTCAGTTTCCCCAAAGACTGTTCTGTGAAACTCAGGACACCGGCTTTCTTTAAATGCATGTGCTGGTACAACTCAATTGAGTAAATGTTTGCAGATGGTACAAGGAAAAGGGATGCAAAGAAAGCTTGAGGTAACGGAATGAAGTGGAAAAAGGAATGGAGTCTGCAGAATAGACTTCAGCTCTGAAAGGGCGCTGAGCTCTTCCCGTGCTCAGACATGCTTATTGTGCAGGGTATTTGTACTCATCAAAGATGAAACTTAGACACATGCTGGAAGGATCTGTGGCCTGTGTTGGTCAGATGGTTTGTTCAGTCTTGTACCTGTTAGCAAGTGGTTCCTGTTCCTCAGACCGCTGTTACTTGCTCCAGCAGGCAAGGATCGAACGGAATAGTGTTGTATGTGTGATGCCTGTTCACTCTTGCTCGTTTCTTCTGCTGATATCAAAAGATGTTTTATGCTTTTTTTACTTCCCTCATTGATCTTAGGGCTCAAATTTGTAAGTGTTAACTGACTTCTTTTTCCATCCTTTGCAAAATCAGGGATTTCATTAAAGGAGAGCGCTCCGAGCTGCTTTTGAGAAACCTGATGTTTGCATCAGGTGGCAGAGGATATTACTAAATCCATTTCTTCCAAAGGATCCTTCGGGATACGGTGCTGTCCCTGTGTTAGAGTGGGATGGCCACAGATGGGACCCAGCTGAGCATGGTGCAGCAAGCACCCGAGCCAGCACGGCCGAACGACACAGGCAGCTCTTACAGCACTGCAAAGTCTCAGATCAGCCAAGGCTGAAAGGCTTTTCTCTATTTCAGCCTCACTGCAGCTCCCAGGGAGACAGCACAGGCCTTGTATGGTTCAAGCTGCTCACCCTAGCCTGCTAAACACCAAACTGCTCAAGCTGAGGACTCTGATGAAACCGTGACCATGCTAACTGTTTCCTCTGTCTCCTGCTGAAAGCCTCTGGCCTCCCATTCAGCTGCATGTAAAAGCATCTTCCAGCCAAGAAACTGTGAGTAATCTTGCCCGCCTTCTTGGCATTTGTCTGCATAGAGTTAACCTTCTATTTCTGAAGGCGGTTTCAAAGGGTACCCATTGCACGGATCCAGTGCTTTAGGGAACAGATGAAGCGTGAATGGACAGGACAGGGTTAGGTTCAGAGACAAGGAACTGGTAGAAGGAGATGCCTTTGTGCCAGGACGGTTTTACTGCTCCCCCTGAAGGTCAGGGGAAAGTAGGTAAGGAGAGCGTGGACCTCCAGATGTGGAACTGGAATGGGGAAGGGAAGAGCCAGGGGCCAAGGTATGGAAATCTGGCATGGAGCTGGGACAGGGGTTTCAAAGGTGCTTCTTAGAGAGAGGTAAAGAGATGTGACTGCAAGGGGGGTTTTGGAGTTAATGAAGGAAAGAAGGGCACCATACATTTGCAGGACTACAATACAATATATAATATCCCATCCCACTTGTCCCTGCAAACAGTAGAGATATTCCTAGGTGGGTCTGCAGTTTTGAAAACATCTGGTTATTTTGTCTGCTTTCATGATTTGGAGGCCAATTTAGGGCTTATCTACTTGGGGAAATCCCTGCAAAATAGGCTAGGGTATGAATTTGCAGCCTACTTAAAGACCCAGCAGTAAATGCAGTGTAAATTCACACTTCAGCTCACTTCACAGGAACTCCCCCGCAGAAACAAACCCTCAGTGTCACCTCTGTACCCCAGTCTGGTGCTGAAAGTGAGTGGAAGCTTCTCAAAATGTGGGGCCCCAATTCCATATTTATAGCTGGGCTTTTCTGTCTCCTGGGGCTTTTTGCAGCTGCTGCAAATCACTGTTGCTTTGCTGAAGTTAAAGAAGCTGGGCCACTTTATACTGCTCAGCATCAGCCCCTTTGCCTCGAGTAACCTTTTATTATCAGTTGGCCAGAGGGTATTTTCCTTTTTACTGTCTTTGTTATTAAGCTTGTTCATTCACTCCCACCACTGCCAATGTGGTTTTTTGTTGGTTTTTTTTTTTTTTCCTTCTTTATTATTTTCCCCCCCCTGTGAATTTTGTGTTGTGTCTTTCCTCCCATGTAATTTCCTAATAGTGAACTAGTGACAGAGTGGGCTGCTGGTATTTCATCTTGTGGCTGGAGAGGTCAGGCTGTTTCTGACACAGACAAACACTCCATTACAGTAAACTCACTGAAAGTTTCCCTTTCAACCTGAAAGGAGAAGGAAATAGACTCTCCACCAGTGGACTTTTAAGAATTCTTTCTGTGAGCTGAACTTATACTAAAGGCCAGTTTGATAATATTCTGTGTAGAGGAAGGAAGGAGGGGGGGAGGAAGGCATACTATTTCTTCTTTCTCTTTTTGCTGGGATTTGGCTTGAGTCTTGGGTCCTTATCTGATTAGAGTCCTGCAGTGAAAATGACAACCCTTTGCACTGTGCATTGTCGAAGAAACGGTCATTGCTGATGTCCAGCTAAAAAAAAAAAAGCACAAGGATTAAAACCTTCAAAGTTCTCTGTGTGATTCTGGTATTTAGGAGAACAAGAAGAACTCAGTAATAAGGCAGATATATAGCACAGCACATTTCTTGCTGTACTCCAGGGCAAGACTGAAAGCACCGCCCCCCATCTGCCTATCTGATGGCAGTTTAATTTAGATTTATTAGGCTGCTCCACAGTCCACACAGGAGTCTAATCCTTAATCTGTGGAGAGGTTGTATGTACCCAGTATTGCAGCGTTCCCAGTGCATGAAAGAATTTGATGTAAAACGTGCTCTCTAATTCAAGGGAGAGGCACCTGTGACAGTGTATTGTCTTACTGGTTGTTGCTTGGACTTAGCTGAGTTGTCCTTTATTAGAAAGACGGGAATAAAATTAATCTAAGTGTTGAAGGAGTAAGAGCTGCAAGATAACAAATATTTATGTCCCAGACTTGGCATAGTATCATAAAGCAATAATTTTGGAAAAGATTTAATTCTTCTTTCTCCTGATGACTTGATTTGTGGCACCAGTTTGTTTCTGTGGTAACTTGAGTAATTTTATGCTTCTCCCTTCTACAGAAAATTTAGCGTTGATTTGCTGATTTCCTCTTTAAATGCAGTCAAAAATCCCCTCTTTGCTAAATTAAGAAACCAATAACATGGAATGAAGACATGGACTACATTGCATAGTCTGAGCTCTGTGATTTGTTGACTTTGACGTATGCTGTCAATTATTAAAACACAAGTTTAAATTAAATATGTATTTTCTTCTCACTACCATTCTGATATTATACCCATATGAAAAATTAGGTTAAGGTCAGAAGTTTAGCCAAGTTCAGTGTGGGAGCATAGTATCAATTGAAAAATGTTATTTGAAAGATGACACTGTAGTTGAAGCTGTGTTATTACTTGAACAAACATTGCAACATCAACTGTGGACTGAGTGAAAAGAAAGTCAATCAATGTGTTTGCACACATTTGTGCTAGGTGTAAGTCATGAATGTGGTGTGCACTTGATATTTTTCTCCCGTCTTTCATACACTGATTTTTATTATTTATGAAATACTTACAGGGAAGAGATGGTGTCCTCCTGCTGCTTTTGATTTGTGGTGTATAGAACTTGGTTTAGACAGCCTGGCTTATCTGTAAGCCGTGGAAGTAGGATCTTATACGGAGTTGTACAGGACAAACTGCTGTAAGTACTACTCTCAATACGTTCACTTTATATTCCATAATAAGCATATTTCAATTGGTGGCATCTGCTTGAACGTGACTGATCTTTTAAACGCTGTTTGATGAAGGATGCTCTCCTAAGCTTGGGGAGCCCAGTGGAGCAGCCTGGCTGCCTGATGCTGTGTGCTGACTCAAACAGAAACCCTTTTTCTTTCCAATTGTAGCTGACATAGGCATTTGCTGTTCTGCCTCAGCCACAGGGGATGTACAAGCCCAGATTGGTATCTCACTGCCATGGCAGTCTCTATGCCAAATCTATGTTTAAAGACATCTCAAATACTCTGATTAAAATTCCTATTTCAAAAGAATAGTTAGATTTTTTTCAGAAGGAAAACAATCCGCAAGTCAGTGATCAATGAAGTGTTAAATGAAGAATGATGTACGTCTCTTGCAGTCTCCACACCTAGAAGAAGCCTTTCAGAGCCTGACTGTGCCATATTTCATCTAGCTACCTGCTTTATGAGTTTAGAGTGAAAATGCACAAAATCACATTCCCCTCCAGGAGCTGTCACAGGACCATGTCACACCAAACAGCTGGGTGTTTCACAGCCAGTTGAACCTGACCCAGTTCCTGGGCCTATTTCACTGGAGCTTGAACTGCCCTCTCATGGACGTGGCAGAAATCCCCGCTGCAAAACGGGGAGCTGCTCCACGGTCACTGGAGTACAAGGCCACTGTGTGCAAATCTTGTACCACCATATGAAGCTGTGAATCCCTTGGGTCATTTCTGCTTCCTGGTAACGCTGCTGTTGGTGAGAGAAGCCCATCAGCCTGCCCTATCTGGTGCACCACTGCAAAAGCTTTGAAACCATCAGGAGAGAGTCTAGCTGCTTTCACACTTACAGAGCCTTGTTCTTTCTTGTCACTTCCCCAGATGTGCAGCTTGGGCCCAAGCAGACTCTCTATGGAAGGGTTAAGAGTACTGCAGAAGCCAAGCCAAGGAAGTAAATCAAAGACATGTTGTAAGGGCAGGGTTACAGGTGTTTGGGCAGAAAGTTTCATACAGGAATCTCATGATCTGGTTTCCAAGCCCTTGAGCCAATGGTTTCTTTCCTTCTTCTCTGTTTGAAAACATACACAACGTGTGATTTGGCAGTGGCCTTCATATTGGGCACATGTGCAATACACATCTACGCAGAGATAGGCTGTGGCACACTTGAATTTCATGTGGAACAGCTGTTGACTTCTCCAGGAATTACCTTTTGTCTTACTGTCGTTAATATTAGTGTTCATTGCTTACTGCTTTCATGATAGTTTTATATGGTTATTGGGTCAAGAAGCCACAGTCTGAGTTCCTTTTTCATTTGTCGTGACCATTGGACACACTTGAAAGACCAGACCATACAGGTAGGCTGTATCTTCATCTGCTTGAGCTGTCTGAAAGATGGGTTTCTAGACTAGCCAAGTGTATGGGCGCTCTCTTTCTCCCTCATCACTGAAGGTAACCAGAGTGACTCACAAGGTGTGTAAGAGGGTGACTCTCCTAACAATACTGGCTCCACTCATGATGGAGAGAGCCAGGATGATTAGCCTAGACTGGGCATTAACCTTAGGCTAAAGGGGCATGCTTTTCTGGCTCAGAGCAACGTGGGAGCGTGCTGCGTCTGCAAAGGCAGCTGTTGCCCACAGACAGATTGGTGTGCTGCAGATGCTTGAGGGTACTGCGTGTGCCCAGAGCTCCTCTTTGCCACACCTTCAGTGAGCATCTCTCACAGAATGTTAGGGGTTGGAAGGCACCTCAAAAGATCATCTAGTCCAATCCCCCTGCCAGAGCAGGATCAGCTAGATCAGGTCACACAGAAACGCATCCAGGTAGGTTTTGAATGTCTCCAGAGAAGGAGACCCCACAACCTCTCTGGGCAGCTTGTTCAAGTGTTCTGTTACCCTCACTGTGAAGAAGTTTTTTCTCATATTTATGTGGAACCTCTTACGTTCCAGCTTGTGCCTGTTGCCCCTTGTCTTATCATTGGACATAACAGTGCAGAGCCTGGCTCCATCCTCCTGACACTCGCCCTTTACGTATTTCTAAACATTCATGAGGTCACCCCTCAGTCTCCTCTTCTCCAAGCTAAAGAGACCCAGCTTCCTCAGCCTTTCATCATAAGGTTGATGCTCCACTCCCTGAATCATCTTTGTGGCTCTGCGCTGGACTCTTTCAAGCAGTTCCCTGTCCTTCTTGAACTGAGGGGCCCAGAACTGAACACAA
>WTSP01004716.1:5925-45892 GCA_025331215.1 Actenoides lindsayi | reverse complement strand
CACAGTAAGAAAGAGGGAAAAGCGGAAAATGAGAAATCAGCCAAATCTTAGATATCACGAGGATAAAAAAAACCACCCACCACACCCCCCCCTAAAGAAAAAAAATAAAAATAAAAAAGGGAGCATGTTATTATTTTACCCATAGTGGATTATATTTGTTTCTATAGTTACTGTATGCCACCATGGATGTTGCTGTTTTCATTTCGGGAATATGCAGAAGAAACTGCACAGAAAAAGGACCAAGATCCATTACAAGCAAAATTATGTATATTTAGGTAACAATATTTTTCCATTACAATACCATTTCTATGAAGTTTATGTCACTATTATTCATAGCAGACTTGAAAAATGTTTTTTTCCTGCCCCAGTAAGTTACTAGGAGTCTACTAACACAAAATACCAAAGAATCATTTCTATGATTTTGGTCGTGTCTGTGGATGTAAAGCAGTTTAAAGCCTCTGAAGGCAGCATCTGCTAGCTTATTTTATGGAATAGAAAGTGGCAGACAAATGTATAAAAATCAAATCTTGCTAATAAGAAAGGATCTCAAATTTCTGTCAGCTGTTTTGCTTTTTAAAAAAAAAACAAAACCTTGGTTTGTTGGGGGTTTTTTTGGTAACTTGTGGACTGTAGAGGGGAACTGTATGTTGCTTAGTTTACAAAGTCAGTCAAAAATTGTTTTGGGAAGGAAAAAAGAATTATCTTCCTCACATTTGCCTCTAGACTCACTAATCTGCACAGCCTTGCTGTCATTCAGGGCATGAGCTTGATGCATGAAACTAGATAGCAAGTCGGAAAAATATTTTTAACCCTCCTTCCATAAATGCATTATACATCACAAAATCTTAAATTATGGCAAAACCATGGTTAGGAATAAAAGATAGAAAGCAGAAAACTTGAAAGGAGATTGAAAGCTCTTTGAAGAAAGAATGGCACTTCGGTTCTTTGTTTATACATAATCTCCTGGAGAGGAGTCCTCTTTCATCACTTCAGATGTTACAAGCAACAGTAAAGCAAAGGAACAAAGAACAAACTGAATATTGTTATCATTGGTTTTCTTCTCACCTTATAGCAAAGTTTTTATTTGCAAAACAGAATACACTCCTACATGCTAAACAGCTCTGTTTCCCATGTAAATTCAAGGTAAAACTTATGTAGTTGTAAATTAAGTTTTGCTGGTTTTCCCTCCTCTCAGTCTAGTACAAATATAGCACTTCTGCAAGAATGAGGACTAAAAAGTCAGCAATGCCAAACTGTTAAAAATATTTCAGTTGCAGAATCACTTTTTTTTTTTTTTTTTTTGGTGTTGCACTGCTTAATTCAAGTTAAAACCAACCAGTGGGGCATTCTGATTTCTGAATGTGAATGAGGGTTCAAACCATCATTTGCCTTTTATTCTATGTGTCATATATGACACGGAAATAACTGAGAGATCATTCTGTTAACATAATTGCAGTTTGTTCAATAATGGAGTCTCATTTCATGCATGGAACTCCTAGTTGCTCTTGTAAAATACAATCTAAAGTTTTTCATAACAATGTACAAATTAAGCAAATTGATAAAGGCTAGACAGATAACATCAAATAAATACACTGTTAAAGTCATTATTAGAAGATTAGAGTATATTTGATAAAGAAAGATGCAAAAAGGCAAATAGAAGCTAGATATGTGAAATTATATAAAATGCGGGACACTGTCACTGAAATTATAGGGAATAGATGAAAGACAACTAATAACTAAAACAATCAGAGGTGATTAGATAAAAAAAAATGAGTCTGAGATAATAAAAATAAACCCAGTCTTTTGTTATCAAGTGATTTTTCCAGTCTATAAGATTGTTGTCTTCATTTCCATTTCAATATATCATTATCTGTTATTTCTGCAGCTCTGAGGCCTCCTGCTGCAATGCTCTTCACTGACTTACAGTAGCTACTGATAAGGCAACTCGGTAGAAAGAATGGTATCAGAGACTTAAAAGCTATCTTTTTGAATTCCAGAAAACTCAGACAAAACATGCTCTTGTCTGTAGGAAAAACTTTTCAAATTATTATGGCATAACATACAACTGTAAATGCATGGCTTTCAAATGCAAAGTACAATATATATCTCAACTTGATTACACCAAAGATGGAAAGGGGTAAGTGACCTCACTCAAATAATATCATTTTGTTATGCCTGCCATGATATTCAGACAATAACTAACAAAGCAAGCATCTAAATCCTGCATATCTCAGAATATTACTCATAAATCTAAGTAAAATATCTTTCTAATGTAGATTCTTTTATCAGTGACCCAAGAGCTGAGTGCTGAACTATGTGATGCATGGTTGTCAGTTCAAACAGCCTCACCACTACAACACGCACGGTAAACGGATATGTACCACTTGTATATCACACATCATGAACTACATGTCCAGGGCTATTTTAATTCTGGTAGTGATCTGGCTGCTGTCAGATGACATTCATTTTTGATGTTCTGCTTCAAAATATCTTGGGTAAGGTTCAATGATAAATGTTAGGAGAACACACTATTTTGATACGCTGGATCATCATTCATAGATTAGCTCTGTTGCCCTAAACATCTAAACAGAACCTAATCCTTGGCAGTTTTTTCTGTGTATGCAAATAACCATCACAGAACAGAATCATTTTTACAGTCAAATGGGATTTCTTTTTTCCTCCTCTGTTTATACTTGGTATATCTTTGTCTTTCTCTCCCCCACTTTTTTTTTTTTGTAGTTGCACTTTATTACATTCAAAGTTTCATTCACTTTAAATTTCATGAAATATATGATTTACCAGATCAGTTCTTACTTTAAAAAACTACCAGACACAAATACTGTCCCATATAAAGAGCAGCATGTCTACTTTATATACTCAAATCACTTTCCATGGACTATTTACCCAATCCTGCTCCACTGTTGCTAATGGGAGTTTTAGTCTTTGGACACAAGATCAGCCCCAAAGTCTAGATCTTCTAGTATAAGCTCCACTGAAAGGAGCAAAGATACTGTACTGCACAATTTCCTATTTTTGGAACTTCTGCCAGATTAATATCAACAAAGGCATCACGACTGTGCTTTGTAAACTCATCTCCATGGTGTAAAAATAAGCCAGGGGCTTGCAAGTCAGATGGACAAAAAAGAAAGAAGGCAAGTATTGTCTTAAGACTGTTCCCTTCCATTACTGGTTCTAAGGGTAGGAACTGATAGATAGCTGTTCCATATAAACCATGCATTTTCAAAGAACTAAAACATTTTTGTTTATTGTTTTTTCTCCTAAAAAGGAGGAAACTACGCTTTCAAGAAAAAGCAGATCAGCTTCTGTTGATTGTAATGCTGAGTGGGGCTCCATCATCACGGGCAAAAGGAATGAAATGCCATTTTCCTGATATCTGTCAACATTTCAGACATGCCTCATCAGTCACAGCTTATGTAATCCCCTTTGTGTATCTTTAGAAATAAAGCTTTTCTCTCAGCTCATCCAAATTTGGCAGCTTTTTATAACTCCATTATTCTGAACCTAGTAAGAGTTCTCAGTACAGGAAAGACATGGGTCCAGAGGAGGATCACAAAAACGATCAGAAGGCTGGAACACTTCTGCTGTGAAGAAAGGCTGAGAGAGTTGGGGTTGTTCAGTCTGGAGAAGAAAAGGCTCTAGGGAAATGTTATTGCAGCCTTTCAGTACTTAAAGGCGGCCTACAAGAAAGATGAGGGCAGACATTTTAGCAGGGCCTGTTGCAACAGGACAAAGGGTGATGGCTTTAAACTAAAAGAGGGTGGATTTAGACTAGATATAAAGAAGAAATTCTTTACAGTGAAGGTGGTGAAACATTGGCATAGGTTGCCCAGAGAAGTGGTAGATGTACCATCCCTGGAAGTGTTTGAGGCCAGGTTGATGGAGCTCTGAGCCATCTGATCTAGTTGAAGATGTCCCTGCTCATTGTAGAGGACTAGATGATCTATAAAGGTCCCTTCCAAACCAAACTATTCTATGAGTTTTAGGAGTTATTTACTTTAGTCTAAGCACATGTATGAAATTTTGCTCCAGGCTGTGTACTCAGACTGGAAGAAGAAAGGCTCAACATAAATGAGAGGATCCCAGATTCTTCTTGTTATGAAAGAGGAATTAATACTCAACAGTAATAGAATCAACTATTTGCACTGAGAGATTTTTTTCAGCACATACCAAAAAATGCACAGATAAACAGAGAGGATGGATTGCAACATTGGTAAGCTGTTTAATTTTCATGTAGAATGTCATCTAGATTTTTTCTTGTCGGCCTTCCTTTGAGGATTAAAGTCTATGACTTACTCTTGGAGCAAATCACCATAAAAGTTTAAAGTTGGAATGTTTAGGCTGCCACAGGGAAAACAAAGTTCTCAGGAAAGGTCAGTAAATACAGAAGCATGGAGCAACTTTTAAACGTCATCTGCTTTGATGGGCTGTTTCACAACACCCAGCAGTTGATAAAGTTCTGAACAGAAGATACAAAATTATTAAATTCTATGATCCTGAATAACATCTCCAAATGAAGCAGGAACTCCTGTTCATGACATGCTTCAGGTGCAGGGCTCCAATTTCAGCCACAAACTTCTGAGTACTCAGCTTCATCTGTTGCAAGCCAACTGTCGGCTTACAGAATGATTGCTGAAGCCAGTTCAGAAACATCTCAGTTTGCTCAGGCAAGCCCAAACATCAGCTATTTTCTGAAGCATGAAGCCGGCGATTTCACTGGCACTGGCAAGCCATGCTCTGTGTCACACCTCCTAAAACCTGTGAGATAATCACAGCTCAACTCATCTGCAATTTACAGGTATCATTTAAACAAGAGATGAGAAAGAACAAGCAGTATTGTTTAGTTTTAGTCCAGATTTGAGTACCCATCTTCTCTCCTCTTGTATTAATACAGAGGTACTCTTCAGTTGTGATTTTGATATGCTTCTGTAGAGAGGGACCTTTCACTTCTTGATTTGGGCTTCCCAGCCACCCGCAGCCACAAGCCATTTGTCACCAACCAGCATACAACTGGCATCAGAATATGGCCTTTAGCTCCAAAACCAGCACACCTTCCCTTTAGCATATTCTGAAACTGTCCGCTCAGGGGAAAGAAAAGCCATGCTGAGTCTTCTGACCTGGCTACCACAAAAACGAGAACCTGAATCCAGCTGCCCAGTCTCCACCCTGAGCTGAAAGCCATCTCCAGCTGCCAGCTAGCAGCAACGGCTCTGACATTCAGATGGTCAGAGTCTCGGCTGCAGCCCTGAAGGGTCAAATTTCAAGCTCTGCTGCTGATAATATAGAAAAACAACGGAAAACTGCCACAGCAACAAGGCACAGGGTTTGCTCTTGTCTTCTGCTTTTCAAAACCAGACCTAGAATTACTACATACCAAAGTGTCACAGTTAGGAGCGTGCTGAACAGCTGGACTGTAACGCAGTTACAAGGCTACATATCATTTTTTCCACAAGATGTCTGCCTCATTTGCTACACAAGACTGACACATGTGTGGGTAAAATCAAGATGGCATGAGCAACTGTAAATCTGTCAATTCCTTAGCAGTGAGGGGCTTAACTTTTCATCCTAAATAACATCCTTTTACCATGCATATCTCATTGTGTAAGAAAGAATTCAGACAAAATTCTAGAGGAAGGAGCAATGCGATGCTATCCAATGCATATAAAATAATCAGTATAAACACATCAATGAAGTTTGTGTCTGTTTCCAGGTACTACTACAAGTGAAGCTCTAACATTCCATAAGTAAAAATGAAGCACATACAGGTAACCCAAAGGAGTAACACTCATTTCAAGGAGACAGCAAAGTCTGAAGGCACACACCAAACCATCATAAACTGTCCTAACGCCAGTATCAGCTAGACAGCTTGTGGTTACAAGGAAAACTCCAAAACCACACCATTTTAAGAAACATAAATAAAGACAGCCTGCTACCTCTCTCAAACACAGATTTGGGGTTTGTCTTACAATTTTTCCAACTAATTTAATAAGATTTGAACTTCTCATGGTTCTTCAGAAAATTGGTATGGTGGATCGAGATCAGACAAGATTACAAAATACTTTTGTGGATTTGAGAGTCTGTCCTACTTAACCACAGGTTAACCAGAAGCACTGGTTTGTATACAGGTAGAAGCACTTCATTATTTCATGGAGGTTTCTTAAGGACAGCTACAGTGACAAGCTGCAGAGATACTACAGTAGGAAACCCTCTAGATTTGTATGAGCAACTCAAATAAAAAGGTGGACACTAATGTTTATGAATATTGCTGAACACTTGATGTCATCTAAGCTTCCTGACAGACCTCACAGCACAAAGACAGGAATGTAATCAGTACCCATTTCACTCCCAGTTGATGATACAGGAGAACTTTGTTAGCAGGAGCAAGGACTAGGCTGAGGAATTCAGCCAGCCAGAAGAAATGGCTAAGCCAGACATAGCAAATTGCCTCTGAGACCAATTTTAATTCGGTGTATTTGATAAACACAGCCAGAATTGGTGCAGGAGTTAGGAGGCAGGAACTAAAACCAATCCTCCATTGACAATAAAAACACCATATGCAAATATCACAGGGTATATTGGTCAAACTTGACAACTGGGGCGCAGCATCTCCTGATTTTAGAGCACAGGACACTGAACAAATACACCTGTGAATTGATGCTAGATACGCAATACAATGTATTAATATCAGCTTTCACTCTTCATCTTTTGCTAGGTGTATCTCATAACAATCATTCTGCCATTCAGGACATGAAAGACTCCTTACACAACTGCCATTAAAATAAACCATAAAATGCACTCAGCTCAGAAATGATAACTTTTTATCCAAATGTGAGGTCTAAGATCCAAGGCATATACCCTGATAAAATCCTAAGTTTACCATATCATATACTCTTAGGGCCAAAATTAAGATGGTCAATTGCTTCAGGTAATAAGAATCAGCTACATTGTTCCCCCTAACCCCTCAGTCGAGCTGTCATGATTTACAGTAGCAAATCTGGAATTTTATGAAAAGAAACAACTTTTAATTTAAGCGTAAGACACTCAGCAGATTTTCTGATTCAAAATAGCATTGTCAATTTCTAGAGAAATTTTCATAGCAGCATTACATTCCCTTTTTCCCTTTTCAGAGCTTTGTTCAGCTAGGCTCCTGTTAATTAAACCACCTCTCCTAAGGTACATGCAGAAACTCCAAATGTAATGTTTAAGCAAAAGAGCTGAAACACACATTCAAGCAGACATTTTTCCTGATGGCTGGAGGCTCAGCACAGCACCCACAGCATCGCTTTAGCCATTTCACATTTTTCACAGGTGAACATGAGTGCTGTTTTTCTGCATGCAGCTGAATAAGAGTGTATACTGTAGCTTTAGCCATGCAAAAAGACAGGATGTGTTTCTCTTTCAGAAGTGGTAAAGGGCTTTATGAATAGATAGATGCTTATGAACAATAAAAATCCACATTATGTACTTGTATCTTGTAGAAAACCAGTAAAAACGCAGGTATCTGTGCTTACAGCTGTATTTTAACATGAAAAGAAGATTATTTTAAACTGAATTCAATTCTGATAATTGGAGGGAGAAAATCTTCCTATTTATGTCAAAAGAAAAAAAATATATTTTTTAAATAGAGACTGGTACTTTTAAAGTCCTATCAAGTGCAATAGAAACAAAATAACGTACACAAAGTCAAAGAGGCTTCAATTCCACATACTCTTATACTCCATATATTCCAATTTCCAACAGGGGGTAGCATTACACTACTACAGGAACATTTGATATTTAAAATGCACTCAGTTTCCCAACATATCCTAGCCTGAGTTTCCTTGTACAATAAACCTGTTCATTTCCACTCATTCTGCAGCAAATGAAAACCACTCAAGACTCCAGCAAAACTACTGTAGCAGTAAAAATAAGGCTGAGATGGGGCCCAGACATGTATGAGTAACAGCAGGCTTGCCTCTGCTGTGCAGGTAATAAGCAGTAGAGTGTTCTCATCTCATCCTCCTTGCTCAGCAAGTAAAAGAAACAGGAGAGGCAAGGTGCACATAAGATGCAACACCTCACATGATCCATTTCTTTTGTATTTTAAAGTTCACAAGAGTTACCGTGCCACCACTGGGCATCTCAGTTCTGCAGAAATACCTGTGAATTTAGGAGGGCTTTGACAAATGGGAAGTGTTGCTGTACTTTTTCTTAGAATAGCAGAAAAAACATTGAGTTCTGCTACAATAGCAGCGTTAGCCCATTCCAAGATTGTAACAGTTCTGTTTAGCAGGAGGCTTGGAGAGACTGAAAATAAATGAAAATGACAATCATTAACATATACATATATGTGCACATGTTCTCACAAAGGGATTAAAATAGCCTCGCTCTCTTAATTAGCAAAGGAGTGATTTATGGCAAATTTAGACTAGAAGAAACAAGTAAGACAAAAGGTCCAATAATCCTTTCCTTTCTTAATAAGGCACTTTATCTCTGCTGAGGAAATGGCATGAACTTCAAACAACATGCAGAGATATTTTACACTTTTCAATGAAAAATAACTCATATATCACAGTATTGAGAAGTATCCTAACTTATCACAATTGTTCTTGTCAAAAAGTTTCTGAATAACAGAAAATTCCACCAATTATACAGAATGCACAAAGTATCCCTTTTACTCAAGTTTTCTGCTTGCAATAAGATTTAAAATCCAAGTCATCTATTTGTGAAGAAAAGGGATTATTTTTGCAAATAGAGTTGAGCTACAACTCTACAGCTACAGTGACAGAGTAAATAGAAAAGGGCTCAACTGTGAAAGTATTTCAAAAGCTGGCAAACTGAAATCTCAAATGTTAGAGACAAATTAAACCTACCTCTACACATTCTTAGGCAGGGAGAAAGTTTATGTTAAGCTGTAATTACCATTCTGAAACATTCACCTAGGGACTGTTCTATGAAAGTCTTTTTCTTCTTCTACTTCTCCAAAAGAGTGTTGTTCCACAGGGTGAACTTAGCCTGTGCTTGCACTAAAAATACACTTGGGCCTGTTTCGTAGCCAATGGAGCTATGCCAATTTACATTAGACCAGTTATTCGATTCCTTCCTTCCAGTCCATTCCACATGAAGACATGAAAAAAAGAATCCTTGTTATAACCTGTGCATCCTGCTCCACACAGAGAGAGAACTAGAGTGGGCTTAATTATGAGCCTATGAAGAATAAAGATGAAAGCCTTGCAATATGATCTTTGCATTCATTTTCCTTCTTTTTCAACCTCACATTTACAGTTAAGGTTAGTCAACTTCTCCCAGAAAAAAGTCATTAACAAGATAATCAATGATCATTACAAGAAAGAAATGGATGGAACTAGAAGGACAAATAAGGGAGAGAATGCTCAAAATAGTAAAACTGAGACAAGTGCTTTCCTTTATCCCCAGCCCATCACAGAAATTATGGTTTGTCAAAGGTAATGAAACTATAATTAAGCTGCACAGCTTCAAGGGATACAGATACTTAACTAGGCGTGGGGGCTGCTCACAGGCTTCTCCTATATCAGAAAGCACTGCTATAAATTATTAGATATAATTATTTCTGTAGCTTTCCAAAGCTTTCTATAGCAGTTATCTCCATAGCACATGTGCTCTGCTTGACTTTGTGCCTCAAGGAATGACATGAATTGGTAAACTTCATCTGGAAATCTTTTTTCCCTCGTGCTATAGAGGATTCATATATACAGTTACTAGCCCTGATGTAGTCCACTTAGCACTTCTCTGTCCTTGTAATAAACCAGATCTGGAAAAGGTTTATATTTCCTTAATATTTTCCAGGCTCAGATTTCTTGTACATTCAAAATTGCTTCCAATCAGCATTGAATTAGCAGAGGATACCACAGAATCCAGACTACTGCAGAGGATGTGGCTAGGGGAAGGGGAACACAGCCAGAGTTCATGTCCCACTGATTCCCAGCTGTTGAAGCAGTCATTTCAGTTGATTGACAGCTGGCTGCTGCAGTTTATACTGTGAATAGCCCGGTATCCTCACATGACAAGACTTAGGAGCACAAAGTCAACTTTAAAGCCCCTTTTCCATCTACTCTTTGGATGCGTGTGGGATTGAACTGCTTCAGAGAAAATCCTGCTTTCTTTCATCTACTAAGTCTAGGATATAGAGAACAAGTCTTAAGAGGAGCAGCTGAAGTAGCTGGAGTTGTTCAGCCTGGAGAAAAGGAGGCTGAGTAGAGATCTTATTGCTCTCCACAACTACCTGAAAGGAGGTTGTAGCCGGGTGGGCGCTGGTCTGTTCTCCCAAGTAACAACTGATAGGACAAGAGGAAACAGCCTGAAGTTGTGCCAGGGGAGGTTTAGGTTGGATATTAGGAAAACTTTCTTCACCAAAAGGGTTATAAAGCCCTGGAACAGGCTGCCAAGGGAAGCGGTGGCATCACCATCCCTGGAGGTACTTAAAGAAGTGTAGATGTGGTGCTGAGGGACATGGTTTAGTGGTGACCATGACCTGGCAGTGCTGGGTTAATGGTTGGATTTGATGATCTTGAAGATCTCTTCCAATCAAAACAATTCTGTGATTCTATAATTCTACCCTCCTTTAGGAAAGGAAACATGGAAATACATAAATGATATTGCCAAAGAAGACATACAAGCAGAGCATACATACAGTAAGGTACTTTACTCCAGCCTGTAATCTGTACGTAAGACTATGGTATTTAATCACACAATCCTGGCTGTCCTTTATCAAATGGATCACATCAACTGTCACTTATTTTGCTCTTAACATGCCCAACCCACCTGAGGAAGCCCAGTCTTAAGTTTCTACACACACACACAAAATTTTGTGTTGTTACAAACATATTGATACATCAAACTTCACTGGAGCTGAAGCAGAGGGAATGGAAAAACAACAGTAGCTCCACATAACATTTTTCCCCACACTTCTGTCCTATGCTCATGGGTTGGAATTACTCCCTGAAGCAAGTTTGGAGTTTTTCAAGCAACCATCCAAGATTCAAAATGTTAGTACACTAGAAAGGAAGGCCAGAACGCAAGGAAGTCCTTCCCTCCACAATGTCATTTGGGAATGGAACAGAAAATACTGTGTGCAACTGGTGAACAGTGTGGTAAAGAGCATTTTTTACACTGTAAGAAAAGATTTGCTCAGTTGGTCAGGTGCAGTAACTTTAAGTTTTCATTGTGTCACCTTGGTTCTAGAGTTCCTACACTTAAAGCTAAGTTTAGCCAGCACCAAGGAAACTCAACAGTGTCTACCTAAGACAGGAATATTGACTAGCTGAAATAGTGGACTGTGGATCCTCAGACAGCTCAAACTGCTCCAGATGTTCCCTGCAGTCACCTGCTCTCACATCTTTTACTGAGAAAGAACTCAGAGTTTTACCTAATCCCTATTTAGGCAAAATGGCTTTTGACCTAAAAAAAGGAAAAAAAAAATCATTGCATGAAAATTTGCAGAAATCAAATTCGATGAAATATTCCTCTCCATAAGGATTTAAGAAAAGAATACATTAAAAAAATAATAAAATTACGTTTTTCTGTTCTTCCTCTGTTATTACAACTTGGCTTGAATCTCAAGCACATTCTTGACAATTTTCTCATTCTTTTTCTCTAAATGCTAAAAAATTGCTAAACCCTCAGGTTAATCCCATGCTTAGAAAGAACTGATTCTCAACTTTTATTGTAGACTTTCTGAATCCAGTGAGTGTAAAGGTTCCTGCACTGATAACTTCTTTCTAGTAACTTTGCAGTTCTTGAAAGACACCATTCTTCAAGCTCAATTTCACACAGAAAAAAATGTCTGTTGAAATAATGTATTGAGTGCCACTGCTCTGTGATCTTTCATTAAATAGAAAATGGCTTTGAACTATTTGTTGCAGTTCTAAAAATTAGTGATAGACTTCCCAGCATTTTAAAAAACAATTGTAAAGCAGCTGCTCCATCCTGGCAGATTGATTTTCTTCTTCAATAACTCTTATATTAATGAGTTCCTTTTCTGTCCACAGTTTACTTGAAACACACACAACTTTCCATCTTTCTCATTGCAGCCTGGAAAACATACATATTTAATATAATCTTTAGCACATGGTTAGAACTGTCCACATCTAAAGTACTGTATAAACACCATTCCACCAGTCCTGAGAATAGCCTTGGGAAGTAAACATTATCCAGATACTGATACTATACAACTAGGTAGACTGAGGTAAGCTGGTCAGAGCCACAGTAATAAAACCATACACAAAATTCCTCAATCAGTCCAAATCTCAAGCCTCTCTTGCACACCCTGGGATTCCACTCCTATTTGAAGTGAGACAGTGCCCAAAAGACCACCATCTGCGCTTTGCTATCACAAATTCCTGCCAGGAGTCTACAGCAGACAGCTGACTTTATGGTACAGCATGCACATTTGTAAAATGCATCCAACATTAAACAGAGCACAGCAAGAACACCAAAGGTTATTACTTATTCTTTCTGTATTTCCTGACATCCAGAGCAATCAACCCCACCCTTCTACTATGGGACAGGGATTGAAATCTTTCTCTCTTAGACATCAAAGATCCATCTTACTTTTACATCACACACAGCCAATTCTCTAATGAAGCAAACGTTTTAATTACACTGATTTCAGTGGCCCTGCCTTTAAGAATGTCAGAGGAAAGCTGACATTCTGCTGCAGTCTACAACAAGGCTTCTGCTGACTTCAGTGGGACATTTTCATCAGGCCTGTATGATTGCACGAGAGGTAAATTTGGCAGTCTCATTTACTATGTGGATTTTTAAAGAATTCCCTCTTCTCTAGACAAGTTCTCTACCATTTCAGCAGAAGCACTCACAACTATGCATAATAAAGCAATACATAAAATTGCAAAGCAACTTTAAAATAGTCCATCCTAAAAACTATTTGGCAGGCATTTCTGTACCAGAATGGCTTACCCACAATTTCTAACTCTTCTGTGGATAGGAAGTATTCATTTTGTTCTGAACATAGAAATATTCTTCAGTGATTCTTTCCTCAAATTGGCTTCAGTGAATTTTTTTTGTGGAGCAGGTAATAAACAATTTTCTATTCAGTGGATCTGTTGTCACACTTGCCATTTTCTTGCTAACAAACGCCAAAATTACACTACCCATATGAAGATGTTGTTACTATATTGTTAAACTAAGCCAATAGTAGAAAACCAAATATTTTTATGAACAAAGTAATCCAACTTGGTATCAGGTTACAGTTGTATTGCAAGCAGTAAGAATTTGCCTACATCACCAATACCATAAGGATCTAATCTTATTAAAAATCCATAAGGGATATTATCAGCCAGACTGAAAGTATTTCCATAGATACCTTGAAGTAATAAGTATATTTGGCATCTTGAATTACGAAAATTAATTCCACTTATGTTTTGTCATAGGTTGTGGACGACTTTAAGCACAGTTTGTGTAATTTTGTTGGAACACATTTCATCTTTCTAATTTGCATACTTCCAGTTTTAAGTAGCTCTGTCAAAAACAGTTGGTAGAAAAGGTCACACACCTGCTGAGCATCTCTTTTCAGTCCTCTCATTTACTCACAGTGAGCTGCTGTCTACCATCCAGACATCTCATCCAAATGATTGCTATCCTACTGTCACTCACCAATTCCTTCTGGGCCATGCAATTACTTTTATATCAGTCACTGTTAATCAAAACAGAACATTTTCTGCATAGCCTTCTTTAATCCATGAGCTCAAAAATACAATGTTGGTAGACATTACAAACATTTTGCAGAAACACAAGTCAAAGAATTGAGGGTTTTTAAAGTAACTTTGTTTATGATCTTGCAGAAAATGAATCACATGGGAATCAAATCTAGGAATCTTAATCCAGGACTACCACTGGAGTTATTTGCTTCCCTCTTGAGTGCAGCTCAATGTAATTCATGTTTTCCTAATCTCTTTCTGTGGTTTCTTCCTCTGCAGGTGAATTCTACTTTCTTTCTTTTTATAAATGAAGACAGAAAGTGTCTGCTAAGACTTCTACAATTCTGTGGAATTTTTCCAGAAAGAAATGGATTTATATTTAGAAGGCAAAGACAGAATAAAAACCCTTCCATTTTGGCCACATTCCAAGCGATCTGTTGAGTCTCTTTACAACAGGATCAAAAACAAAACCTCCACACGGCCTACATTCATAAAGGAGTAATTTTTTCCAGCTTTTTTTTCCCTCAGACTCTTTCTTCTTTAAAACATTTATTTCTGTGTTTTCAGAAAAACGATTCCTTCCAACAGAAGTAGTAGTAGCCATCAGTTGTAGTAATAATAGAAGTTATTATCCAACGTGATTGTATTTAGGAGAGGAAACAGATTTTCCCATTTGTTCATTCCGGTGGGTACAAAAGATCCATACCATGGTTTATCAATATCTTCACTGGCTCTCTGACAGAAATCAATATTCTAATCTTTAGTACAGAAGGATGAATTCTAATAATCTACATTGTCTGTATTCCCTCATGTAGGAAAGATGCTCTCTTCTCTTGATGGTATTAATATCATTGCACTTACCAACGCTTCTGTGGCTGGCACTTCTTTTCCCATTACAGACCATAGACTATCTGTTCCACTTAGTGCTGGATCCCAAGAAGTGCCAAGAGCTTAATTCGTATTATTCTGAATTCAGATTAAAACCTCTATCCCTAGCACAGATGCTGTGAAGATTCTTTCATGATAGATGGAGAGTCTCTTGAGTACAAATGTTTAGGTAAGAGGTAAGGCAGCCTGCTACAGGGCCTAAAGCAAGTCCAGTCTGCACAGTTCTGTTAGGGCTGGCACGTCTTGTATTTTACTGTGATGTCTCCCATCCAAAGTCATACACATTAAGTGACCTCCACCAAACAAAGCATTGGAAGAGATGGGTAACTTGTATAAGCCCTTACCAGCAACAGAAAAGTTAAAAAAAAAAAGTAAAAGGAAGATGGATGTCATCTTGATTACTTGAGAGTGAAGCCTATTGCAAAGAAGCAACATAATATTTTACAAAATAACAGCAGTAAACTGAGAGGGGAGGGAAAATAAAAAAATATCTTCCCCTGTGAATTGCTGATAATCAGCATCTCAAGACAGTGCATAAGCAGACTTAACAGCACCTTAGTAAGAGGATGGAAGGTAACTCTGATAGACTTGAGGTCCTGGCCACAGACAGAAAAAAGGAAAACAAAACCAAACCAAGCTCTAAGGCTGACACTACACCCACCTCTTTTAAGCCCCTTTCCTCTGCTAGTTTCCACTGGAGAAAATACTTTTGCTCCAGTCTGATTTGCACAGTGCTGGGTGCTTTTGTCAGCACAACCAGCTCCAGAAATTACTGCATTTCATTGTCAAGGAGAGCAATGATCATGGATTTCTTCTATTTCAGAAAGACAGTGTGGGGAAATTTGTGTTTTTAAAGTTGGCTTTGAATCTGTGAAAAGCCAAAAAAAAAAAAAAAATAACACTCCTTTATTGAAAAAATTTCAGAGACTTTTACAAAAACTGTAACATAAGTAACGTGCCAGATTGCCAAACCATTGTCCAGTGCCATCACATCATTTTGCGATAATACAATGTTACGGAAGATGCACCTCACACATAAGCACGACTTAAACAATTGTAATCAAATCCTCAAAGAAGAGAGCACAAATGCAAGCTTTCTATTTCATGCCAACAGCCAATAATACCCAGAAACAATGGTCATCGAAGTATACGAGAGACTCACAAATACACTGTCACTCAGGTCAATAATACTGATAACTGAATTCCAGATTCCTCTGAGATGCAAACTGTTCCTGTTACAGTCTTGATTGTGTGTTGCTGAACTGCCCAGAGCTCTGAGATTAGAGCAGAAATACAAGTAGAAATAATGCTGTAAAAGAGGACATATGCATCCTTCTCAACAGAGAATTTAGACATCCTGTAGCTTTTTTGCAGGTGGGAGGAGGCATAAGAAGTTACAGCATCACACATCAATACTGTAAATTAAAAAAAAAAAGTCTTTGAAAAAAGATGTAAAAGGTGTATAATTATGAACAATCATGTTCCTATACTTTCAGAGAAAACAGGGAAATAAACACACTGCAAGATAAACACATAAGGTTTTCAGTCTCATGGGCAAAGAGCTAATGGCTCCAACAGGAAACAAAATAGCTACATGAGAGTTGTACATAACGATATGTTGTGATTTCTTTAGTGTCTCTTTTAATACTACATTAGAAAAGTACCTGATTAAAAGCCAGAAAAATTGAAAACATTCTCAGTGACATGGATGTAGCAATGTACTCTGCAGCTGCTAGTTCTCGAATCTCACTACACAAGTTTACACCTCACAAGCTTTCTCTTTTACCACTTTCAAAAGCAGCATCTACAATGAAAGGAGACACACCAGCCAAATCCAGGGTTAACAGGTTGTGAAGGATTTGGAAGGCCAAGGCTATATTCCCAACTCAGTTACAGGCTGTTCTTGACCTTGGTTAAATCAATCCAGGCAAGACCACAAAATAGACCTCAGTGCAAGATGTTCTTTACAGTTCAAGCCCCCTCTCTGCCTGAGGACACATCAGCCTTGCTTCTCTCCAGACTTAATATCTCCCTGGTTTACAATGCACAATGGAAACACATACTCATAGTAGCTGTAGATCTACACAGAGACTCTGCTGCACTCACAAAAGGCTGCATGGGATTACCAAGATCTGCAGGGACATGGTGCTGAGTGATTAAATATACCGAGTAAAGCGTTGGCTCAAGGATCCCAGTACAGACACGCACATGCCTTCCCTTAAAGTTGTAATGCAAAATAAAGCAGTTTCTACAAGACTAAAAGAGATAAATTTGGGACCACTGTCTCCAAGGAGGTTTGGGTATTTTTAAAAGAGCATCTCAAGTAGGTGGCTGAATACCAATACAGGATCGACGGTAACAGCCACGCACAAACTGACACTTTCTTCTCTCCTCTATCACAAGTTAACTACAAACGCAGTAATCAAGACCATATTTCTACATACGTAAGAACTCCTACTGACATAAATATGAGTTTAGTGTGAGCTAGACATACATAAAAGTCATTCCTACTAATAGGCACATTTAGAGCTGTCTACAGTGATTTGAGCATCGTACTGAGTAGCATGAAGAGACAGCTGTAATCATTCCATATTAATTCAACTTGCAAGAAGATAAAGGCCAGGGGATAAAAAGCAAAGCAAAACTAAAACCAGTATTTGTCAGATGGAAAAGGACAAAAACAGTTGGAAAATAGTTTTATTTTTTCAGACTTCTAAGAAAATTTACAAACAATGGTGGTGTAAAAAAAGACACCCTATAAAAAGGTTGACATAATTTCTCAGACTATACCATCAAATGAAGTTACAGAGCAACAAGCGTACAGTGAAATTCTATTCATCAAATAAGTATTAGCTAAGTAGTTGAAAATGTAATAAGTCTAATAATAAATCTCTACAACTTACTCAGAAATCCCATAATAATCCAACATTCTGAGCTTAAAATATACTTACAATACACAAAGAATTAATCTCTGCAATCATCTATACCACTGAAATCACCTAGGCAAAAAATTACATGGCAAAGGCACACCTTGTGAAGTTTGTAAAGGAGGACATCTCATGCACACTACAGTGACATAAAACAGAAAGAAAAACACCCTGCATGCTTGCTTATCCATCCCCAAAGTCTAACATAAAATACAATATAGAAGTAATAGAAGCAATATTTAGTGACTTTCTTCATGCTGGTTCTATTCTTCATCCAGAATGAAACAGAAAGGCTTCCTTGCTCTATTTTCTGTTAGAACCTTGGTGTTTTCCCAGGATATGTTCTCCCTATGTTCATCATCATCCTTGTCATTGGTGGAGCAGGTGGTTCTTAACCACGTCAATCCCAATCACGAACACCACCATGCCTTCCACATATGCATGTCTTCAACCTGTCTCTAACTCTTCACATGTTGAACTCCAACACAAACAGGCAACATACCCAAACCTAACCTCGATTTGCCAGCATTTACATACAGGGCAAAAACCACACCAATGCTTATATCCTTTATTACTGCTGTAGACTTTCCTCTACTCAGGTCACTCACCTTAAACAGTAGGTATTTAAGAACCATCAACACTATTTAAGTAATAGCTTAACTTGAAATTGCAAAGGAACTCCGAACACTGGTGCATTAAAGCCTTTTGAACATAAATTTGAATAAATGTGAAAACCTGGTATCTTCATTAATCCTTACATCAGCTCTTCCTGGCCCTAACTGCATTTTAAACATATTCTGTTCAGAGCACAAGGAATAAGAATTATTTTTCAGTTATGGCATATGGATTTGTGCTTTCATTGTACTCATCATGAAAAAAGCCAAAGACAGTGTCCATTAAATACTGCTAAAATAACTCATCTTGACAGTTCAGGACAATGTATCAAAAGGTTATTTTTTTCTTTCAAAACTAAAAACAAACCCATGAATCACTCCACTTAATGAGACTTCCTTCCCAACTGCTTACAAATGGGTAGAAAAAAGGCAGATGTGCATATCTTACACTAAAACAAGAGTTAGTAAGAGGATTGCATCAGTGTTTCTCTCACTAAATTCATTTAAATATTGACATTTCCCAAACTACTTGCCAACTGTTATCATTAGGGCAACCAGAAACACCATAAAACCTGACAGCACTTGGCAATAAAAGATGAGGATGTGTATGTTGTTGGGGTCAACAGGCAGTTGAAGTGACATAATTTAGCCTTTAGTGCCTTTGAAGATATGAAATGGAATACTTGCTTTCATCTTCCTGTCTGCCACAAATATCCAGGGTAACCTTTGATAAATTCATGTATAAATTGACAATTCAGATCACCCAGAAACATTTTGACCACGTGAGATAACTGTACCTTAACTAATTCTTTCCTCACTGCCTATAACAAAGCCACCTTGGAGCTTTCTGCTCCCAGAGTAGAGCCCTTCTTGGAACCAGCGTTTTGCATTTTTCCCAACATCTCTCTAACTACAGGCAGCAGGCACCAGAAGGCAGCAGCAGATACACTGCCATGCACCCAGCTGCCTGCACTGCAAAAAGAACAGAAGTGAAAGGCTGAATCTCGGGCCCTTGCATCCAGCTAAGCTTTCAGGATTAGGCTAGAGGGCTAGTGAAGGCCTTTGGTGCAGATGGCTGGCAAGGATGGTCTTGGAAGAACAATGATCCTAATAATCAATGTAGACACACTCTTATAAGGCCTATCACACACAGGCTGACAGCTTTCTCTATTTTCCAGATATGAAGGCAGTCAGTGGTGCACATGCACAATTGGCACCTCATGAGTAGAAAATAATCCCTCAAATTTATAATCTTCTAATTTTTCTTTCTTAATTTACTGTACACTCAAGCCCATTTCATAGCAGTGATTTATGTAGTCTCACATGCTGAATTAAAATGTACACACTTCACTGGAAGTATTTAATTCCTCAACAGTCTCTCTTGTTGAATCCCTACTTCACACATTCCCTAATTTGAGCACTCCCTCTAACCATGCCAGCCTTTCAACAGCTCACCAACACAAGCAGCTTTACTGTCTTCTAGTTTAGCAAACACAATCACAAAAAAAAATAATTCTTCTGGAGAATGGATAAAACCAGCTACCTTTTCTTCACGTAACGTACAACTAAAATATAAAGCTTACCACCGTAGAAAGCCAAGAATTTATGAGAGCATCAGTCATAGTAACACGGACACTGGTAAATGTGTGTAGAAAAGCATATGAATCTCCATACTTTTGGTTTTAAGTCTTTATGTGACTGGTGATCAAAATCAAATTATTTCTGCAAATACACTGTCCTGGTAGTAAGACCATTAATGAGTCTGTATCTGTCACTGGCCAGTTATAATACTGGACTAGATGATCTGCTATGGATTGCCATGCTGACTTGACTATCTTCTCTTTCTTCAGAGAGAAAGCTTTGCTAATTTGGCTTCTTGTGCAAGACATGCTCAAACTACAACAATAAAGAAAATAAAAACATCATTATAATAAAAATATTCATGGTGGTCACCTTAAGAGCAGCAGCACATACTATTTCACCTCCATTCTTTCTTCATTTGAAATACCAGCAGCAAGACAGATCAATATCCTTCATGTTAGATTACTTTATATGACAAATTCAGCCCTCTCAGTGCCTGTAAAGCTTCTGTCTCTGTTACTGTAAGCCACTCACATACACCCAAAGCCAAAATGGCAAAATTCAAAGGTAATGACTGATGGCCTATATCGTTCAGTGTTTTCCTGATCAGGCAGATTTTGGGCAGACCACACGCTAAGCCTGTCAGCTTGAGCATAAACAACACAAAAGTTATTACCTGTTCAAATTATAAAGGAAATAATAGCACTTATGACCTGCAACTTAAGTAATTTTAAAGTAATCATGCTGTATTAAGAAAGGCTTTTTAGCATCTGCTCAGTGTTAGGTATTTACCTTTAGTCCACCACAGATTGGACAAGCTGAAAAAAGAGCTCTTGTCATCCCAAGATGGGGGCTACATGTGTCATAGGGGTCAGGTGAGGCCCCACTAGGTGGTGACAACTCACTACTTTTGGAGTCTGACACCTGTCCTTGTGGTTTTGTGTCTGACCACCTCGAAACAAAATCCACATATGCCTCATCACTTGAGTCCTTGCTGCTTTCTGCAAGTAAGGATGAAGGCCTTCCTCTGTCCTGTCTGTGCTCCGGTACCTTCCGTGCTTCCAAGTATGGTAGTAGCAGTTTTGGGTCACTAGCACCTTGAGTTGACAGGGCCTGGTCCTTGGGTAGCGTGGAATCTGCACTCTTCGGTTGCCCATCTTTAGAAGCTGCCTGTAACAAACTCCTGGGTATATCATAAATATGTCGGAGAGAGCTGGGAACCTGATACTCTGATCCCACACCTCTCTGGGGCTCACTGTGAGGACAAGTACATAAATTCTGATCCGAAGGAAAGTTCAGTGGCAAGCTTAGCAATGATCCAAACTCATCACCATGGCAAATGTCCAGGCTCCCAGCATAGGAAGAGAAGCTTCCAGAGTAAGAAGAGTGACTACCAGTAGCTATTCCACTGTCAGAAGAACTCTGACGACCTATTTCCTGGAGCTGTCTGGATCGGAGTGGTTTTGGAGGTGGTTTAGTGGTGCCACGTGCCCCATCTGGAAGGGTCTTTTCTTCTCCAAGATGAATGCTCTTTGCAGCTGCCAGTCCATGACTCTCTTGAGAAGTGCTGGCTGAAGATTGTTCAGGCCAAATAGTCAATCTGCTCCCAACACTAACATCTGAGTGGCTGGTATCTGAAGATGAGCTTGAAAGACTTCTATCGTCTGCTAGAAAAGAAAACATCTCAATTAACTATGTTTAAAACAAAATCAACAGACTGAAGCATGGCAAGTATGTACAAACAGAAAGGACTCAAGAGTCCACCTGCTTTCTGTAAAGGGAACATCTGTCAGAAAGCCAGAATTCCTGCAATAAAAAACACAGGCATGCTTCTCTATCAAGTCTCATTTGTTTTCCATCAATCTAGTCAAGTCTAGTAGTTATATGCTAACTAAGAAAACTTCTGGGAAGTCTCAGTGGAATTTAGCCAAAAACATTACTCAGCAGTGTCAAAACTAAAGTAGCTATGGACATGTATAGAAGTACATAATTAAGCTCCTGAGGATCTTCACAAGGCTATTTTCAGGCTTGTAGGCTTTAGAGTTAAGAGCAAAACAGACGTTTTGAGGATCCAACTTCTACTAAACGATTCAGATGGCAGTTCAAGGGCTAGGCCCTTTTACAAATCCAGTGCTAGATACCAATTCTACACTGATACATAAACAACTCCAGATGGGACATGCACCACAAAGAACAAAAATAGTAACACAAGTTGCTCATGCACAAATTCAGTAGGATTCACCATACTATATGATTTTCCTGTGTTAATAATGTTATCCAAAACTCACACTGCTAGTTGAAAAATTCCCATCAACATCAATGGACTTTAGATGATACTGTTAAAGAACTGCCCTACCAGCAACAGCAACCAAATCAAATATCTTGACCTTTCTCTGTTATTTTTATTCTAAGGTCAGCATCTTACAATAAGAGACATACACTCAATTCTAAAGCCTGGGAAGGGAAGGAACATAATTTATTATTATTTGAAGTTATTTCTTACCTCCACTGCCCTGGCGACTGGTATGGGACAGCAAGCTCAAGCGCTTTTCCAATTGCAAAGCTGCATGAGCCAATCTTTCTTCTGAATAGGCTGGGCTTGTACTTGGATCTTTAAAAAGAAACAGAAAATAAATAAATAAATAAATAAATAAATAAATAAGAAATGTGGAAAATATAGAAAAAAGAAGGAAAGAAAAAGAAGACATTCTTATGTTAGATAAGCATGTTAGATATTCTTTCGTTTGACCTTCTACTACAGGAAGGAAAAATGCTGATCAGAAAATATATAAATATATGGGACAATCTGCCTTCAAGCACATCCCAGAGATATGCTACATGTAAGTCACAATTTTGTCAAAGACTTTCAGAGATTATACCCAGCATCTGTACGAGTTACCACCAGGGACAGAACCCTGAAGAACAGAGCACCAAAGGCAATAGCTACAGAGATAATTAGCATCCAGCAGGTCTAGAGGAGTTGAAAAATAATATGTGACTTGTAAAATATGTCCTGACTTCACTGACTCATTGAGAATTTTATCATCATGGAAGACTAGATTTTTCATCCTACAAATTTACAAAACCAACTCATAAACTCCAGGTCATAGTCATTAAACTGATACCTTCCAATCCAGATCACCTATTTACAAAGACAGTGCTTTCAGGTTTGATGTTCAGAAGGTCACCAAGTTCAGAGATGAAACAAGCAACCTAGTGGCTCTCTGTCTTCATGTTTAATACAAGACAAGTTAGAATGGTAAAAAAACACTCCTAAAATGTATTACTGGGGATTTTCCTCATACATTTTAGTGAGTTTGCATTCCAGATGAAATTACTGCACTGAGAAGAAAGCTCATTCTATTCCAATAGAAAGACTAGAAGTTACAGAGTGTGGAAGACCTTTCATCAGTAAAATAGGCTAGTTTCCTCTAAACCATTTTGTTTCCAGCTACACACAACAGTAAGACCAGATGTTGGAATTAATCATAACCATTATCCCAAGAGAAATCTTACAGACTTCTTCAAACAGTACTGACAAGTGTGTTATGTTCAGTGGTTGCAAAGGTTATTGTCTGCTAACTTGTTCATCATTGGAAGTTTCTGTAGCTGTTATTAATCACATAGGGAAAGTAATTAATGACAGATAAAACAGATTAGCTTCCTCAAAGCTACTACTCTTGTGTATCTGATCAACTGGGTAGTAGTAGCACACCACAAAAAAGTTAAATAATTGAACCATTTAATAAAAGGATTAAAAGGGCTACACACTGCTGTGGATGAGTTAGTAAGATAAAAAACAGCTGAAATGATGAAAGAAAAGTTTCATTTTCATCCCAGCTCTTTCAGTATTAAAAGACTTGGGTTTGGTGTGGTCAACACAGCAGTCAAAGCAAGCTCACAGCCAGGGGAAGGAGCATTGCCAGGTGATCTGAAGCTCCATAGGAGTCCCTGCGTTATTAACTGCCTGAGAAAAAAGCTTTCACACCTCTCTTTCCTAACTATTCACTTTCTGGTCTGCCCTGGATAGATCAGAGCGTGTAACAGGAACAGAATTGACAATTCTGAACTTTCTTCCCCATGGAGTGGGAGTTTTCATCTTTAGCAGTCAGCAATCTGGGTAAGATTAGCAGAACAAGCCAGACACACACTCTTCTGTAACAGCATATGTTGGAAAGCAAAGCTGTTCTAATGGGGCAAGGCAACGGTGCCCATGACAAAGAGGGCCTGTGACCTCTGTGTCTTCCGGTTCAAACAGCACTTGCTATCAGTGTCTGACACCTGTCAAACTTAACTTTAAGACCAGAAAAGAGGACTGTTTGATACAAATTATTTTATGAGGTCTCCATTCTTATCTCCCCTGCAATGCAACTCATATTAAGCCTTGACTAGTTCAAACCTGTATAACTGCTTATTCAAACGAAACCCCCAGTGTTTCCATATGGGCCTTTGCCAAAGGAAAACACAAGATTTGGCCACCAGCACCTATGGTGAAACCAAGACAGGTCTTTGCAAGGATCTGCTCGGTGGCATACAGCATTACAGGCTGCTGCTTGCATCTATTTTTGAATGTCCTCTGCTCCAGTTACTCTGCTGTATACAGTTAAATGGCCTTATGTCCAAAAAGATTCAACAAAGATGTTCTTCAAGCACTTTGAGTTTAAAGTTGGCATAACAGATTAGCAAATTAGTCAAGCCAAGATGCCACAGACAGTAACCCTTCCCACAGCAAAGAACCGTCAGTAGCAAAGATCCTTCCACTTTCCTCACAATATGATTACTTGATACATACTTTCAGAACATTACTAGGGTATATACTCAACTATTAGTTTTTTAGTAACTGATACACCTCTTACAGACCACAAAATATGTAATCTAATAAAACCAGCACACAACTGGTCAAACAACTGATTTTGCAAAAATGGCCTATAATAAAATACACGATGGTTGGGCAGGAGGGAAGCTGAAGCAACTCAGTTAAGTTCACACTTCACATGTTCAAATGCTTCTAGCAGCCAAATTCCTTATCAGCTACACAGCTACAGAAAACAACAGGTTTCACCCAACAACATGAAATCTCTAGGCAGACTGTCTTCCAACAGGACTGATAATTTTTTGATTAAACTTCCCCTTAAGGAGTGCCTATCTATAAAAGGTGGGTATTAAATATGGCTCACAGTTATGTGCTGTGACCTCTCAGTATCAGTTTTGCAGAAGATTGATTAGAAAAACTTTTTCTCAGCAAATACTAGGAAATAGCTAGAGAAAAAGTTTCAAAACCTTCCAAACATATATAGACTTTAAGTATTTTTGGTTACACGCTATCAAGGACTAATCAGGTTTTGCTAAAAGGTCAGACTAAGGATTGAAGTCACTGGCAGCCACCTTTTAGAGATCAGTCTTTACTGGATGACACAACCCATGACCTCCTGTCATATGAATGTAGAAGTATGGCTTACAAATTATAAAAACAATAGTTTTTTCAACAGTAAAGTTGGATTTGCTGGCATCATCCTTTACCTTGTCCATGCACAATACAAAGCCCCTAAATAACTGTGTAGTGATTTGCCATATTGCTAACTCAGCAGGACAGAGGCAGCATGACCAGTATTGAGACAGCTGTCTAAGTTCAGACATCTTCTGCCCACACAATATCCTACAGTAGATCCAACAACTCTAAGAGCAATTAATACCTTACTTTACCAAACTCTTTAACAAATGCATCCTATAACATCATTTACTCCCATGGAATCCAGGCAGTTAGATTCACCCAGGTCCTTCTATTAAGAAAGAGTTTTATCATTTTCCAAGCCAAAGCGGATCCCTTGCTACAACAAAAAAAAAATCTCTTGTGTAAGGCAATCATTGAAATCTTCTTAAAAGCTGCTTTGGGGCAAAGAGGAAGGATTACATCAAGTTTGGCTGAACTACAAATGCCCCTGATAGTGACTTTATTTTTATATTACGTTGGTGGATATTCATTAAAGCCACATCAGCTGCTCATCGTGGGAGATTCTGAATACTTTGGTAACACACGAATAACGTGTCACAGTAATTCAAAGCTCCAGGGTTGTTCAGTAAGCACCTGTCAGGAAAAAAATGTATCACGTTAAGCAAGCAGCTACCTAAGATATGCTTGATTATATGCAACTTTATAATGCAACATTGGTTAATTATTTCATTAAACAAAGTTAGGTAAGTCAGGCTGAACATCTCTCCTTTCTTTCTTCCTTTGCAACTGTAGGCACATCTGGAAATCAGGCGTGGACCCTCACCTTCATGCTAACATCTCTACACCTTGTAAGATGTCTGGAGGAATGAAAAGATGTCCTAAAAGTTTGAGGAGGGTCCACTTGGTACAGATACTGCAGAAGGCAGCCACAGAGCTGTCTTGCAATGGCCAAAGGTGTATCAAGCTTCAACAAAAAGAAAGAGCATCAGATCCTCAGCAAGCAGCACTGCACACTCTCTAGACAGTCACAAAATAGCCTGAACACGCTTCCAAAATTAAGAGAGCATCAAGACTATCAACATCACACATGGGGTTTTTCCAATCTGCAGGACTAGACTGTCCCATAGCCTTAGCCAGATTTACAGAGTACTGATCTGCCCACTGACCAAAGATTCCACCGATCGGCCGTTGGGCCTTTCCTGTGTTTGTATTTGACATTCAAGATGAATCTTGATAGAGAAAAGAAGGAATTCAGTGCACACCTGACAAACCAGCATTTCTCAAATATGCATGCAAATTCAGTATAGATTACAAACCATGCAATTAGTGATTCATAACTATGTCAATACCTAGACTTCTGTCAAGACAAGAACATAAAATTTCCTGGTCTGTTTTCTAAGTAACTTCTCAAGAGAAAGAAAAAAAAAAAAACAAAAAAACCAAAAACCCACAAAAAAAACCCCCAAAAAACCCTATGCATGTGGCCAGTTACAGCAATTATCCTCCAACTAGTAGCTGGGGAAAACAAGCCATCTAAAGACATCCTGTCATTCTAGTCCTTTATTTAAAACACTGAACTGCCTAAAACCAACTACAGATACCTACAGTAGCTTTGCATTCCCACTCAATGCCCTATGTCTTAAAAGACCTGAACATACATCCTTCAACAATACAAAACCTCCAATCTGATACCAGTAGGAGTATTTTGGTACAATTTTGCAGAACTAATGGACTCTCAAGGTAAGTACCACATAGTAGTAAATTGTAAAATATCTAATGTTCTTTTCCATTTTATTTTGAATGTACACATCATAGAATTATTTTTATCATGAGAATATTCACATTCATTTGATACCCATTTCCAGAAAGTCTCAGAATAATTCAAGTTGGAAAGGATCTCAGGAGTTCTCTAGTCTAACCTGCTGCTAAGAGCAGGTCAGCTGTGACAGATTAGACCAGATTTTGATATCTTGCCATAATCAGGTAAGCTTATGAGTTCCACTGCACAGCATTTTCATGACATTTTCTAGAAAACATATTAGAAATACATACAGTAATCTTTTATCTATCTTATAAGAACAGCAACCTTTTAAAGAAGTAAGATATATTTTTTAAAACTATAATCCTGAAAAATAAGATATGAATACTGTACTTGAACAAATACCCCTTGCACATGCATTGTACAAACTCTTTTTGGATACTGGGCATTTCACATTGCTTCAAAGAATTATGATGACAAGTAAAAATAAGAAAACTGTTTATTTTTCAGTCCTTTTCAAGTCAATCTCTATCATTTCCTATGGTAGAATGAAGCCAGTGGCTTTTTCCATATCCTTTTTGCAAAGACAGACTAAGCAGATGATGAGTGCATATCATGTCTAGATTCCATTTCTGCTGTGGGCACTGGTGTCCACTGTCAATGTGACATTTTTTCACCACGTTACATTATTTTCTCTGTACAGCTGCCCTTTCTTTATTTTTATTTCTTAAAAATACCCAAGAGCTACTCAAGCATATTTAATGTTTAAGTTGGAAAGGTACAGACAACAGCAAGAAGTCAAATTCAAATATCAAACTGTGGCAAGAAGGCTGCTTCCTACAAAAATTACATTTGAAATGACACAAAAGCAGAACTCTGCATATAAAGACCACTATTGAGACTGTGTAGAATTCTTCACTGCAGTAAATATGAATAACACTGACTATATATGTTTCTTGGTAGAATCCCCAATCTGGAAGTTGCGATCTAGTTACCTGAGCTGTGCAGATGCTTAATCTATTTAATAACTAACCCTTTCAAAAGGTTGGGTGAATTTCAATACTCGTGCCAGATACTTTGTGCAGCTGGTAAAGACTTGACCTTTTTTGAAACAATCCAGTACATTCTGTGTAACAGCACACTTGATAAGGAAAATGAGTCTACAGATGAATCACTATTGTACATGTGCATGTGCCTTAAACAGGTCTGTGCAAGCTTCTGCATTGGATAATAAAAGAACTAGAAGAGATAAGGGTTAAGATACAGCGAAATGTAAGTTAGAGGAGTCAAAGTAGCTTGGGAAAGGGCTGCAGAGGAGTCTGCAAGAACATGAGCACAGTTCCCTGCATAGTACTGCTCCTGTCTGGGTAAAAAAAGTGACATCGAGTGGCTGAGTAATCTTCACCTCATTTTAGCAGTAAGTCCATCAAGCACAGAAAACAAACTAAAAAAGACCTCAGAAAAGAGGTCTTCTCTTACAAAAATCACCAAATCATCCACAGGATATTTCACATCCACTTGATGCACTTCAGTGAGGTCAAAGCTGTTGAAGGAGGGAAGGGAATGTTGCATGTTGCTATGTATAACAACCCACAAACGCCAGCATTGATAACCAGGATGCAAAGGCACGTTTACATCTACATGCCTCTAAAAAGGATTTTCCAAAGAATGTGCCATCTAAAATTAAAATATTAAAAATACTAATTAAAAAAGACAACAGAGTAATTGCTTCTAGGCTTAATTTTTCTGGACATAAATTTATGTTAAATGAAAGATTTAGGAGTTGTATATGTGTTATACAGTTTTAGACATGAAGGAAAAAAGCTTTGCTATTGAACACATTTAAGTATCAGCACTGTTGTTTGGGTTTCTGTGGTTGGGTTCTTGTTTGGTTTGTTGTTTTTTTTTTTAAAGACTCCACACAAATGCAGATGATCATATAAGAATGAGGTTTTACTGATCACTATTCTTCTTGATTATTTACTCTGGTGTTACAACTATTGGAAAGAAGAGACAAACTGAGCCTTGTGTTTACTGCATCTACCCTAACAAATTTTCATAATTTATTTTCACAAGTTCTGCATCCAGATCTAATCTCTTCCATCACATTTCCTTCCTGCAATTATCTTAATCTTGTAACAGCAATAAAACCCTGTCAAACACCTATTAACTGCCTAATACTTAAAAACTCTATGTATATCCCACAAATCTTGCCTCATCCTTCACCATTCTTGCAGCCTATTCCCACTATTTTATCCAACTGCCGCTTCACAGATATTTTTCTGCAGTCTCATGTCCACACTCTTGCCCTGTTTGACAGTCATTCTGACTCAGTATTAAATTTCTTCATCTGCTGAAGTCAAAAGGCAACAGGGCTTAATATGATGCCATCTAACTTCCTCGCTGAACACTACAGAACATGCAGCATTTACCATGGAATAGGAAAAGGAATTTAATCCTTCTTGCACATCAGAAAAGAAGCTCAAGCTACAAAACTGAGATGTGATGTGGAGGCCTGAAAAAGTTTTCTAAGGTTGGCAAGACTTAGTTGTGTTTTGGATGAATTCACAATACCTCAGAAGTTAGTTTTCCATTGAAGTATCAAAATAGTAATGCAGACATAGATCCAGGTTGAACTGTGTAAGTTTAAAACTAAAGATTAGGGTTCCTTTCAATTCAAATTGTCATATTTTAGTATTGTTAAGTAAGAGAAGACTAAAGTTAGCAATATCACCAGAAATATGAATAAGCCAGAGCAGCAGAGGGAAACTGGGTACGTTCAATGGATAAATCTGAACTGTGACATTTCAGAATGAAAACCACTTTGCACTTTCTACACCCTTCATGTCTGCAAGCTGTTCTTACAATCACAGCAATAAGAGATAGACACTGCAAGTTCCTACTTTGCTCAGTTACTCTATACTTCCTATATTAACCTGGTAGGACTGGACGCAAACCAAAAGGGCCTTTCGTCGGGGAGATGCCACGGACGATACAGTCGAACAGAAAGCTGATCTGCTCTCCTTCAGCACAAGAAAGGAAAAAAACACCAGCCCCTGCAAGAAAGCACAACATAAATATATGTGTTTTCCACCTGGATGCATCAGAAATGTATTTAGCTGAAACCATTTATAATATAGCAAACAAAACAGTATCAAGTGCAAACCATAAAAAAAACAAAAACAAAACTCAACAAGACATGTTCTCCAGAGAAGAGAAATAAAACATTCAGGTCAGCGCACACACACTATATCACAAACAGACATAAGTTCAATAGCTACCTAATAATTTATGCTAATTTTCTGAGATTCAGGCACTTAAAGCAAGGCCAAAATACAAGCCATATTCTCAACATCTGTCTGGGTCTTTTATTTTTATTTACCCCTAAAGTTTTCTAGATCAAATCTTAGCTATGCAAGTTTCAGGGATACTTAAAGTGTCTTCATCAAAATGAACCAAGTTAATCCTACTTTTACCCAATTTTATCCAAGAGCATCTTTTTATATCTCAATGAATTAGGATTTGGTTATACTGCTGGATTATAGTATAAATTTTCCTAGACTAAGGCCTACGTATCTATTATTAACAGAACGTAACACAACTCCACAAGTTGTCATCAGATCTTTACCCTTTGCTCTACTCTGATATTTTGCTTTCCATTCATTAAGAATAGCCCCAAGCAAAATTAGAACAAGAATCACTAAATAAACAAACAACTTCTGAGCTGCATGATCTACGGCTACATGAACAACACACAAGAATAGAAGTGCTCCACAGAACATTTTCTTTGAGAACTGACAGTCCAAATATTATTCACATTAGAAAAAATTAAAAATTCTTAAAACATCAGGCAAAAGACCACCCCAGTGACTTCAGGAAAAAAAAAATACAATAACCAGACACAAAATTAAATTAAATTAGTATATAGGCCTTGAAGAAGTGCTGCCTGTTCATAAGAGCCACACATACTAGAAAACCACAATACCAAACCTTAGACCTGCAGTAAGGTTTTGTATATTACTTTCCTAGGTACTTGGGCCCCTAATTTGGGCATAGTTTTGACTTCTGCATGTCTCTAGACAATTCTGAGTTGCATACTTATTTTTGCCAATTTTACTCAAAGCAGCAGAGCTAATCTTGACCAGAATGTCTGCATCCCCATGGCTTTCACACATACGCCCTGTCATATCTAACAGGATATTCACATTTCACTTCAGCAATGAATACACTTCTGACTGCTTGACAAAGGGCTATGTGATTCAAAGGGTGGACCACAGACCAAATTAACTATTTTAGTAAATTAGATATGGCCAGCAAGCAGTAAACTGACCACTCCAGAAAAGTATATTCTGCTCCACATTCTTTTGTTATTCTCAATTTATGTACATCTAAGTCTCTGCCACCTCATCTTAAATCTATTTAAGACAACAGCAGCAAGCAGCATCTTTGTAACTTGATGTCACTTCACCATGCTTCTTCTTCTTCTGATCTTACTGATCAAAACTTCTTGTTCCTGGAACAGTTTATTTCATTTGGTGAGCTGCTATAAATTCAACTGGAATTAGAGTTCACTTGCTAGTAGAAGTTCATTTTATACTTAGGCTGGCTTGCCAATCATTTCTAGAGTACAAGGTCCCAAAAATATTACTTGAGATTAATGATAGGCTATGCTATGTTAAAGCAACTGAGAAGATGAATACCCACTAGCTCATGAAATATAAAGCAGAGTAAAGCCTACTTAACTCCACGCTTCTGTGGTATTGTTTTCTATTATTGTTTTTAAAAACAAGTTTGTCCCATATTTCCTGGCACATACACACATCAAAGACCATCTAGGAGATTGCAACACTAATCAAGCAGTCTGACAGGTATGAAAGTTTCTGGTGGTGACTCAGTTTTGTCCCCTTTCCTGTCCCTAAGAGATACTAAGAGTCAGAGAACGCTGTATTAGAAAAAGCTACGTGCAAAGATATGACTTGAAATCCAGCTCTTCCTTTGAGCTGCCTTCTCCTCTCCCCTCAGAGTAGGAGTCTAGGGAAACCAGCGTGCCTAGTCTTTGATGCTATGACTCTCCCTTTCCCCATGAATCACACTGATGCAGAAGCAATGCCTTTCTTGAGGGAGCAGGGCAGCACAAGGCTTTGCTGGTTTCTGAACACATGACTCCCATTCCATGCACAATAGGCACGCAGGATATAGAGACAACATAACAGAGGACATTCACATCTCAAGCACAGTGATATACAATGTGGCTTGATAATTCCACATGATCCTACACATCCATGTTGTCATTTGGGAAAAGAAGGTTCCTCAAATATTTCTGTACATAAATAGTACTTCTGAACCACTTTGTTCTTTTATCACTATTGTCAAGAGCCTTACTTAAACTCCTAAGAGGCTCTACAAACCTTTGACTTAAATGGAAACAGAAGTAAATGTGTGCACACGAGCTGGCTGCTTCACTCAAAGGACAATTTCTGCAAAAAATCCCAAACCCAGATGTGACAGCCTTTACATAACCAGTGCAAACAACATATGTGGATATGACTCCAATGCACAGATATGCATAAAATATTTCTTCGCAGACTCTATCCATGTGATCACCATAATCACCTATTAACTCCCACAGGAAGTTTTCTTTCATGTTTTGCTAGGCAGAACTGGATTGCAAGGGGAAAAGTAGTCTGGGGGTCCTTGTAAAAAACATCAGGTGAGAAGAATGAATAGGTAAGACTTAACTAAGTTATGTTTTAAAAGCTTACATAAAAGCCAGCAATTACATTTTTTTTTCTGCTTTCTTGAGAAAGCTGAGAAATTCATTACTAGAAATTACACATCTCAGTCATGTGTTGGAACAGATTTGGTGCACAAGCATTTGGAAGCTAAGGAATATGTGGTATGTGTCACTGTAATACCATGCAGCTGTTTACTAGACTGAAGAGCTCACTTACTCCCTCCATGGGGTAAGAGACTTGGTGAAAGCAGCCTTGGAGAAGGCTGAAACACTCAGCCAGTCCTCTAGGGCAGTTAGCAGTAAAGCATTCTACAGTCTCCCAGGCATTCAAGAGAAGTTGCCAATTTAAAAATACTTGGAGATTTTATAAAATCTTGCTTGTTTCATTTTAATTCATATTAAAAATGCAAACCCATGGGCAAACATGCCCTCAAAATGCACAATAACCAAAAATTACTTAAATTTCTGTACTGTGTGTGAAAGCAGGGAGAAAGAGTCAGCCCTCTCCCATGGATTATTACTCCTGACAGGTGCCAGATAAAGCTAGAGCCTGAAGTCTTTTAGGTAAAAGACAGGTATGAACCATGGCAGTTCAGTTCATGGCAACCACCATCTCCAACTAGTATGTCTCAATCCTGGCACTGAGCAACCCCCTTCCAAAGGCATCTCAGGCTGCATGGCTGAGGCTGCTCTTTTCTCTGGTGAAAATGACAATGGGTGTTCCTATTATTGCCAGCCAAGACATGGGCATGACTACTAAAAAGGTAAGAATGTCTGTTTTCTGCAGTAGGCCTAGGTAGGAGGCAGCAACAGAAGAATATCTGCACATAAACAGATACGCATATCTACACAAATCAGAATCTTTCAGGAAATCCCAGGTATTGCCCCAGTTCAACCACCTTCCTGCTTCAACCACCACCTGCTTCCAATTTTCAAATAAATTCTGGTATGTTATAGGGCTCCTCCTCTCCTCTTTTGGCCCTTCCAGATATGATTCCACTACCTCAGAATGATTTTTAAGAGCCACTTGCATAAGTCTTAGAAAGAAAGCAGCACGTAATTTCATCAAAACTATCACCGAAATGCTCCTGCAACTCGCTGCAGCACTATCATTTGTTTTTTCAAAGGCTGTCAAGGGTCCTAAAAGTTCCTCTCTTTTAGGAGATGCTGTTAGAAAACATGAGGCAGCTTCAAATTGGGCTCTGGAAGCTAATCCTGAAATACTTGAACATTGAAGAGACTGAATTCTCACAGTCTTAACATGCCCTTTTATTGCCCTACTTGAATTTTTTCACACTGACCTCCAAGTTGAACTTTTTCTGGCAACTGGTCATTTTAATCAGTGCACACCAATGGAGGTAGCAACTTTGGGAAGTGAGAGGATCCTTTTTTCCAGCCCGTTCCTCTAAGTAAACCTCTCAATTGACTCCTAGGCCCAGGTGCCTGGTTTCTTGCAAGTGGTATGTGCAACTGAGCTTCAGCCAAATTCTGCCCCAGAGATGAACTTATTTGCAGCTGTCAGAAGCAGAAGAACTGATATTCTAATCTCTAGCATTATCATTACGATGTTAAGAGTGGGCAAAGTTCAAAATGTAAATGCTTTTTTTTCCTATTTAAGAATAAACTGGTGTTAACTGTCTTGAAAATGCACCTAGATTTAATGTTTGAAGTCTCAGCATTATCCAAGATGTCTTCCTGCTACCCAGGTTGAGCAAAGCCTTTGGAGGTGATTTGGGAATTCATTATTCATTTGGGAATTAAAACAACATCTGTAATAACATATCAGGGGGGTTTTACTGAACACTACTTGCTTGTCCTATTCCTCAAGAATTTCAAAGGAATGGGATAAGAGTCAGATACTTGAAGAAAGATGGTCTTTGCCTTTACCAACACCGTCCTACTAAGAATAACCAGAGTGATATTTTTATTCAGGTCCTATTTACAAAATGCATTTTCTTCTCCTGGCAGTATTGAATCAATTATGTAGACTAAACACATATTTAAATGCTGTTATGCTTACAAATATGTCTAAGTGCTCAGTTAGGGGCATCAGCTCCTTAAACAAGATAAGCTTGAGATTAGTATATAAGAAGTTTTCAACCATGGCAAGCTATCTTGTACCAAAATGAATATGCTGGTTTTCCTTTTGAATGCACACATGCAGGGGAAGTGGCAAAAATACCCCTTCAGAGCAGCTGAAAGTTGTCAGCTATCAGGACAGGCATTTCTTAAGGAAAAAAACAAACAAACAAAACAACATTAATATAATGCTCAACAAGGTAGTGGGGCCCTTTCCAAAGTGCTTGTCTGTAATTGTGGTCACCTGTAACCAGAAAAAAAAAGACAAGACTAATTCATATTTAAAAAACAGGTACACAAGAGAGCTACTGATGACCTCCGGTATCTTACTGGGAATATAAACAGCTGTGTTTGTTTAACCTAGCAAAAGTGACAGAGAGCAGAGATAAAGGCGCTATAAATATTTAGAGAGGTAAGCATCACAGACAGAGAGAGGACATTACAGTAAAGGAAAATGTTGGTTGGTACAACAATCTAGGATAGAACAGCACATAAATTTAGGTTGGAAATTTTAAAAAGATTAGAAAGATCACAGATACAGAAGGATCTACAAAACTCAAGACCACATTTTAAGCCTAATTCACACTCTGATTCTTTCTAAAGGATCAGAGTTATGACAACATCACTGATCAAAATAGTGTTGGACCTTCAAAAACAGTTAACAGTCATTCAGAAGTCAGATTCTTTATTTCTATATGCCTCACCACGACTTCAAAGACCATTTTAACTATTGGTATATCAAGGAAATGCAGAGTGTCTTGCTGAAACTAGAGAAGTTCACCTTGAAAGATAAGGGATCATATTTGTTCCTTTTTACATCTGTATCATTTTGCACCAGAAATTAGCGTAAGCTTAAGAGGGAGGAAACAAAACACCACAACACACACATAACAGGTAATTCAGGTGCTTCAAGCTCCACCACCTAGAGTTTCACATTTGTATCATTCATCCACATTTCATACTACACATTCCTTATACATCTGACAGACTTTGATAAAATGACTGGTTTGGTCGATGAAGTAGCAGATAATGTTTGCTTTGACTTTAGCAAGGATTTCAGCACTATCTGCTGTAATATATTCATTGACAAACTGATCAGGTACAGACTACATAAGTGATCAGTGGACTGCAACTGGCTGAACTGCCAGGCTGAAAGGGTTATGACGAGCAGTGCAAAGTTTTGCTGGAGGCTGATTGCTAATGGTGTGTGCAGGGCTTCAACATTGGTGCCAATGCTGTTTAAGAGCCGGGTAGATGTTGTGCTTAGGGACATGGTTTACTGGTTTTGACAGAGCTAGGAATAAGGTTGAACTTGATGATCTTGAAGGTCTCTTCCACCCAAAACTATTCTATGATCTTCATTAATGACCTGGATGATGGGACAGAGTGCACCCTTTGCAAGTTTGCAGAAGATACAAAATTGGGAGAAGCAGCTGCTACACCAGAATATGAGAAGAAGTTCACAGAGGTTGTGGAGTGCCCATTCTTGGATATTAAACCCTGACTGAGTATGGTCCTGGGCAAACTGCTCTAGCTGACGCTGCTTTGAGCAGGGAAGTTGGAAAAGGTACTCTCCAGAAGTCCCTCCCAACCTCAAGCGGTCTGTGATATGTAGGTACCTGTGATATCTGAACTGGAAGTCGCTTTCTGATCTTATTCCAAAAAAATTAGCTTCTTATTATACTGTAGAAGCTTAATAATTAGCATCCTATAATGCTGCTGCATACACATAACAGCTACAGTGAATTCTCTATACTAAAGCACGACTAATCTTTCAAATGAAATTACAGCATTCCTTTGTACTACCAAATAACTAAGCAAAAACTGAGAGAAAGTTATTTCAGATTAACTTTTTTATTTTCATTTACTTGTTAGTTTTCAAAACTTGAGCATTAGTATGACCCTGTGATATTCCATGTATTAAAGCATAAAATTTCCTTTAAAAATCAATTAACAGTAAATGGAACTTCCTAGTATATTAGTAATATTATAATATAAACTAGCATTTACTACAAAACCCAATTAAGAATAAAAAGACTAAAGCTGTTATTCCCTAAACACCACAATGAAAGCATAATGCACAAACTGAGGTGGTCTATATTCAATATATAGGCTAATGAATATTCTTTATATCACATAAAACCAGTTCATACTACTGGTCTGATTTTATTTGGGGAAATACACATCTTTAGCAGCATAACATGAGCAATACATAGAACTGCAGTGTGATATACTAGTAATCGAATAAATTCCATTCCAATCAAATACAGATCATAACAGAACACAGTAACACAGATCCATTTAATTACAAAACCAACTGAAAAGAATAGACAGGTTTTATTAAACACAGTAACTTAAAACTGAGTATGTTAAACGTCCTTTAATTCTTTATGCTTATATCTGAAGTGCCTTGTTGCTAAATACTTGGATGTTAGGTGACCTCAAAAGAGTGCCTATGGAGATGCTATATTCAGATTTCCTCCTATATTTTTTTTTTTAAATATACGTTTCCCATAGTTAAATTATTTCAGATTTCATTAGGTCAAAACCTAGTATGCTACACAAACTCCCATGAAAGAGCAGCAGCTTTTTTGGAAGAGAAAATAAACACGTGTGGTTCAACTTCAGGAAATTTTCTCCCTGTACACATTTTGAAATGTTGAGTTCAAAAATAAGTTTTCTATTTTCAGTTCAAAAAAGCAGACATTTCTTAGAAGTCTAGCTTGCATTTAAAGTGGTTCATTCCTGCCTGCAAGTACAATTGCTTTATTCTGCATGTAAAAAACACAGTTCAAAACTGCAGGTGTTAGCAGACCTACAACTAAGCTGCAGATTCAGGTCTGGCCTGGGTCATTTGCACTATCACCAAGAGAAAGGGAAAAAGTGACTGTGCTGACTCTATAACCCATTATCCAGCACCCAATCTAAACCACACCACTAGGGCACTTTTGTTGCAGTTTCCATACCAGATTTTAACTGAAACAGAATAACCTCAACAGAAAATAGATTTGTTTCCTCATACATTATAAGTATAACCTACTCCTTCAGATGGTGGAAACCTTTCTTTAACCCCAACATCTGAATTAGGCAGGAAAGGATTTGAACCAGAATCTTCCACACTGAAAACAAGTGTCTTAAATCAGGAATTGGGATGTAACAGTTGAGCCTATCTTTAGCATCTTTGTAACTCAGCTCTGTACATTTCAATAGACAAAATTAAAACCTCTCACTGGAGTAAACAAGTCAATTTATTTCCCATTCCTCCCCAGATTTTGCTACAAATCCCAGGGAATAATGTGTTTGGATTTGGATCAACTCTAAAACTTCTACTTTTTTTTCAATTTGATAATTGAAGAAATCCATTATTTTCCCATTTCAGTATGCAAGTCAAACAACTTAATATCCAAGACAGTGATCTGCAAACCCAATTGCACTCACATATCATCCATACAGTACAGCTTCAAACTCTGCTTTTGAAGTTAAACCCGCATGTTTTCTAATGATGTGTATTATATCAGTGCATTAATTATCTTTACTTTCCAGCTCTTGCATAGAAGCTTTGCATTTATTTTGTCTGAAGGAAGAATGTAAGTAGTCGTGAACTGGACAAAGGAACGAGAGATTTCTCCCCCTCTGAAGGCGTATCTTAGCTACTAGGCTACAGAAACTAGCTTCAGCTTGCTTGCATTTTGACCTCATGAATCTCATGGTCCAATAAAGTGACAAAGCTAGTAGCAGGGAAGGGAACAGACAGAAGTTCTTAACTTTTAGGAACTAGAAGTCTTCTATGGGACATAGACATCAGCATTTACACTGAGAGCCTTGTATCTGCCTGTAACATCAAAGCTCCATATAATTTTCCCTCTGCAAACACCAAAATAATTAATCATAACTTAATTATCTGAACATTAACCCATCTTGCCTTATCTCTTGAAGGATACAAGCCAGAAAATGTCATTACCTTATTTTTGCTCCATGTCCAAGAGCAACAATTGACTAAACATCTCCTGGAGAGTCAGAGGGCAACGTTCAGTCAGGACTCCACATAGTCATATTTTTACTGAACACCAGGGTTGAAGCCTGCAGAAACTTACTCAGCAGAACAGCCCCTCTGACGCGAGGCTGCCTGTATGACAAAGCAGGTTCTGCAATCTCCACTTTGAATGAGACTAGCATTTACATTCCTACAAAAGGTTTTAAACAACTTTTAGAAGACAGGGTCCATTTGTACTTACAGAAGCCGCACCTGGTACCCCCTTCAAAGATGAATCCATTTGGGACAGCTCCATATCGACGCAGATCCGAGAGCTTCCACTGCCCCATGACACTAGGAGGAAGGTCTTTTACAAGGACGAGAATGTCATTGCAGAAATGCAGGGTAGCAGGCCCACTCTCTAGTTTAGTGCCAGGTGCTACAAAAACTTGAAATCTATGAACTAGCAGATAAGGAAGAAAAAAAAATTACTATAGAAAAGAGAAGTAAAGTACCATGACTTATGTTACATAAGTCATTCTGTTCAGCTGTGGTATGTGGACCAACTCCTGCCCACATCATGAGGCTTCAGCATAAAGATTTTAAGCAGAACCCAGACAGCCCCACATGAGTAGCTATAAACTCATTATTCTCTACTGTGCCAGCTGAGGATTGGGGAAAAAACCAAAACAAAACATATCTTGCCTTAATACTACAAATGATTAAGCTGTAACACTACATTAATTTATCCTGTATCTTCCAGGTTACTCCCAATCTCAATTTAGTCAGTTATCCAGCCTACACTTCAGTTACCTCTTCTATCCTTGTATCACACGAGTTTCTTTGTCTCCTCTAAACAGCCTGTGCCTCTTCTTTCCTACATGCATGCACACACACACACACATAACCCCATGCTCAAGGAGCCCAAAAGCTAAGACTCAATGATATAGGCAAGTTCTAACCAGAGCTCTGTCACTGACTCACTTGCAACCTTTAATGAACTGCTTCACTCCTGCCCTAGCAGTACAATGAGGAAAACTACATTTTCCCAGCTTTGTGAATCTTTTGGGAGTTGATGATGGTAGATGCCCAGACATTTAAAATTACTAAGAAATTAAGCAGCTCTTAGGTAATAAACACTTTTAGATGTCAGTTAATTCTTCATATTTCACAGCCTAAACTTCAGGAAAGGGGGGGGGGGGGGGGGGGGGGGGGGGGGGGGGGAGGGAACAGCCTTGTCCAGCGCAGAAAAGTGAATGAGTATATATT
>WTSP01004715.1:0-13337 GCA_025331215.1 Actenoides lindsayi | reverse complement strand
CACTTGTGACTGGCAGACAGCTGGATTTAACTACATTGACCACAGCTCTTTGGACTCGTCCATCTAACCAGTTTTTCATCCAGGAAAGTGTATGCCCATCCAAGTCAAGAGCAGCCAATTTCTCTAATAGAACATTGTGGGAAACAGTGTCAAATGCCTTGCTAAAGTCAAGATAGACAACATCCACAGCCTTGCCTTCATGCAACAAGCTGGTCACCCTGTCGTAGAAGGAGATCAGGTTTGTTAAACAGGACCTGCCCTTAATAAACCCATGCTGACTGGGCCTGATCACCTGGTTGTCCTTCATGTGTGGCATAATGGAACCCAGGATGATCTGCTCCATCAACTTCCCTGGTACAGAATTCAAACTGACAGGCCTGCAGTTATCACTCCTCTGTTTTATTTGGACATGTATCTGAAATCATAGCTAGCTCCCTGTTTTGTTTTGGGTTTTTTGTCAGAAATTCTATATCAAACCTGAGCAACTTATCTGATGGAAAGTACAGCTGAAACCACCACACTCTTTGAAAGACATTCCTGTGAGTATTGGGTATTTTTCCACTGAAAAGCTGTTTTTGTTAACAAAATGTTTCATCATATTTGATGCTAGTTTGTTGCCCTCAAACAGTTTTGTGAGAGGATTTAAGGATAACAACAAGAAAAAAAGTAAGAAGAGGACAGTAGGGTTTTGCCAGCATGCTCTAAGGCTTGAATTAATTCCTTGAAGCTATTTCATGGCTACCTTTATAAAGACCCTTATAAAATTTGGAACTGCAATGTTCATCGTCATCATTAGTCCCCAAAAGCAAAACCCAGCCACTCAGGTGGTATGAGGAAAGAATGTTATATTTCCTCTTTACAAAAGTAGTTTGAACACTCTACAATTAAATTTGGCATTCTCTCGTGTATTTGGCACAAATACAGGCTGAGCAGAGTTTAGCTTGAAAGCAAGCCTGAGGAGGAAAACTGAGGGGTGCTGCTTAATGAAAAGCTCAACATGAGCCAACAATGTGCATTTGCAGCCCAGAAAACAAACCGTATCCTGGGCTGCATTAAAAGAAGCATGGCCAGCAGGTCCAGACGGGTGATTCTACCTCTCTACTCCACTCTGGTGAGACCACACCTGGATTCCCCAACACAAGAAGGACATGAACCTGTTGGAGTGGGTCCAGACAGTGCCACAAAGATAATCAGAGGGCTGGAACACCTATCCTAAAAGGACAGGCTGAGAGAGTTTGGTTTGTTCAGGTTGGAGAATATTGTAGCCTTTCAGTATCTGAAGGGGGCCTATGTGAAAGCTAGTGGAATGACTTTTTGCAAGGGCTTGTAGTGATAGGAGAATGGGTAATGGCTTCAAACTGGAAGAGGGTAGATTTAGATTAGAAATTAGGAAGAAGTTCTTAAATCTGAGGTGGTGAGACACTGGAACAAGTTGCCCAGTGAAATCATGGATGCTTCATCATTGGAAGTATTCAAGCCTAGGTTGGATGGGGCTTTGAGAAACCTAGTCTAGTGGAAGGTGTCCCTGCCCATGACAGGGAGCTTAGAACTAGATGATCTTTGAGGTCCCTTCCAATACAAACCACTATATGATTTTATGAACAATCTTCTTTCTAATATGAATTTGCTGCTCAGCATAGTCTGCCTCAATGTTAACAGTACCAACTGTAAAATATAATCAGCTCTGTGAAGCTTTTCCAAAACTGTCAAGTTTTTCCAAAATAATGTAATTCAAGTCAGATCATCTTCTATGACAAGCAGCATTTTCAGTCTCCTGGCCACTGATGTTTTCATTCATTTTGGGATGCTTCCACTTCATCTTTGTATCCTTGTAGCATCAGACATAACTCTCTGTTATTTCTATATTAAACTTCAAGTGCATGTCTGTTGGAAGTGGTTCAGATAGTTCTTTTGGATTAGTATATCCATACCGGGATAATGGAACACTGGTGGCAGGTTTTTGTTTGGTTTTCCAACAACAGGCTGGGTTTTGCATGCAAGTAAAATCTTGTTATTATTCCATGACCAAAGAAACATGTTCAGAATCCCCAAAATATTAGGATCTCAGTGACCCAGAATCCCCAAAATATTAGGATTTCAGCAATGGCTACTTTCCCCCAGAGTTAATGTTGTAGAGTGAATGGTTGTGATGTCACCAGAAAAAAAATATAGTAAAAGCTGTTTCAGACTACAGCTCTTATCTAAGCCTTTGTTCCATAAAAATAAAGACTGCTGCAAGCATATGTGTCCTGGTTTTCAAGCCATGAACAAGCATGGCATTCAACACTGTTCTGGGTTCATTGTCCATAATGAGACTGTAACATTCTCTTGAGAAGTTGCTAATACAGCAGTCATGCCCAGCTGTTGTAAAAAGGTTTCTGAGAACTTCTGGTGAAATATAAGGTACTCTTTTGCTTTTGATCCTTATGTTTCTTTTGATCCTTATGCCTGTCTTAGCTTTTTATTTAGTTTTTAATCAATGGAGCCAAATTTTATTTCCCTTTTTTTTTTCTCACTCTACCTCCAGAACATCGTGTTCTGCGAATTACAAAGGGTCCTATCTTCCCACTGTGAAAAACACTGCCAAGGGGTCTTTGATTACAACAGCTCATTCATACTTCTGTCATGCCCTCTGCCTTTTCAAATGAACCACCTTCAGTTTCCTAGGCAGGAGGATTATGAAGCAGCAGTGTTCACAGTGCTAGAGTCCAAAGGGGAAAACTGTGACTTTACCACCAGCCCTAAAAAAGGGGCAGTGCAGATAGGAGTCACTCTGTATTTCTTTGTTTGTCCCCAGTTTGCTGTAAGCACTGCATGACAAGCACACCACTTGTGCAGCCCTGGCCCAGCTAGATCTGCTTCTGTGGGAAGGCTTGTCAAGGCTCCCTACCCGTCCCTTGGGAAAAGGTAACCTCAGAGGGGCTTTTACTGCTTCCTAATTGCCAGAGGAGTAAGAGGACTTCTTAGGGTATCCTACTTTCCTGTGAAAACCATACTTCAGTCATAAAGTCATAATACATGACTTGAGTCAAAGATACATGGCACCAACACACAGCTTTTCTGCCTGCATCTGCTGTATTTTTGACCTGTGCTTACAGATAACCCGCCTCCATGAACACTACAGTCTCCAGCAAGGGCCTGACTGAAAATGTTGTGGCACAAGTTTGTTTCCTATCAGGCAGGAAACAGTCTACAGCCTGTCTGGGGTGTAGGTCTCTGTCTGGCTTTAAATCCTAATGGAGGACAGCTCCTGCAAAGTGTGCTCATATTTAATTGGCAAGAAGCAGCAAGTGTTCAGTATGATATATAATGCATGCTAGATCCCTTTTTTCACCCCTTTTTTACTGTCGCACACTCTCATAATTTTATAATACACACAAGAGTATATTTTGGATGTGTATAGGTGATAATAAAAGATGTTTAACTTATTTTATCCTGGCGGAGACAAGCAGGATTTGTTGAGTTGAACAAAGGTTGATCAGGAAACATGTACAAGTAGGATTTGGGGGCTGTAAGGCTGTACATTAATTTTCATTCAAATAACTTAACATGCATGCCTCATTAGAAGGGACACCAGTGGCACAAGATCTACAGGTTCCTTAGACTCTCTGTAAACTTGTGACTGTTACACAAAAATGAAAAACATTTTAGAAAATGTTTTTCAAGAAAAATCTTTTGTTTTAGCTCTGTGTGTGTGTTTTTATGAAAACAGAGGTAATGCAAAAATGTGCTGCCAGCAATGACAGTTCATCTCTTTTCAGATTTAATCTTTAATATTTAGGTTCACATATCCAAATATCTTGTAGCAGTAACTATTTTTATATCTGTTAGGGAACTGTCCTTTTGAATTAGTGACTTGACTTCAAAAATGCTTTAGATATGGCAAAGATGTATTGTGAATTCAGCAGGTAAAATGCAAAATACATCACTGAGATAGATTAGGAGATGGTGAATCCTATTTTTCTTTCATTACAAAGTTCATGAACCTTCTGTCCTGCAGTAGTCCCACAAACTTCTTCAAAGGTAATTACGGTTTAAACAAGGACCATCAGAATATGATCCTTTATAAACAAAGAGGCCATATTCTGGTACATTGAAAATGATCCTGTTTCCCTATGAGATCTTTTTTATTTAATGGACACAGGAAAAAGTAAAGTACTGCTCAGCTGATGAGGTTATGGCTCTGACGAAAGGTCACATTTTCTCCACAGTACAGTCTGCAGTCCTGTTCCCACATCTGGCAAGATAAGAAGATTGATGCTTTTGTGTCACAGTTTTCTCTTTCTGAGCTCAATTTCGCTCCTACATTAAACACAGCAAAGAAGAAGGAAAAAAGTCAGAGGTGGATGGTGTACAGACAAACTTTATTAGGACAAGGTTAAGATACGTACTTGGGTTTGACAGCTGAAACAAGCTTTCAGGTCCCCATCACAAAGCACCAAAATCTCATGGAACGTAACAGACAGACATCAATTAATGTCGAACTTATGTGAAATGAAAAGATTCTTTTCAGTTCGTCAGATCATGACTTTTTGATTTGGGCTGAGCATATTCTCATTTGAAAACAAACAATCTCTCTTCCTTCCACAGCAACTTCTAGGGCTTTTTGCTACAGACAGTTATTGAACATGTTTTCTATCACCTACTAAGAGCCAGTTAGGTAAAAAATACTTGGTCACCTCTATTTTTTTAATTGTTGAAACATCTGACTAACATCATCATAAGATACACATTTAGACTGAAAATAATGGAAAGCCCTCTGGAGATTATAGAAAGCCCTGTCTTCTGCTGTTTCTGGCTTCCTGATGCCACAGAAGATAATCTGACCTGCACAGCTTGACCAAAAGCTCAGAAGGCCTGGGGTATAACTTTAAAATGCCACTTTGAATCAAATCATGTACCAGAAGGTCCTCCCCAAATCACATTGCCTTGTTCTTCAAAAAAGGCTTTATAATAGCTTTGCTCTTCACTGAAATTGCAGTAGGAAAAAAAAATCATAAAGCTTCAGTACAAATGGCTTCAGCAGGATTTCCAAAATCCTTACCCTTAAGATAACTTAGGATAGATTCCTTGCAATACGAGAAAACACTTCTGTCCCAAAGTCACTTCGGCACTATAAAACCCCCTCAATTTCTTTAATTCTGTAACACATTTTACAATACAAATAAGAATATGCAGCCACATATTTAAGCAGAGAAACATCAAGAAAATGTGCCACATGTGTGAATTATATCTAAATCAGCATTTTCCTAGGAACTGTGATTGGCTGAGCAGTGTTTAAACTCAGTAAAATCTCCCTCTTTTTTGTTTTATGAAACACTTCTGAACCCAGCTGAAAATATTCAAGAAATACTATAAACATTGTCTAGGTACCTTCTCCCATGCAGACTCAGGTGTTGATGTTTAGCATTCAAGTTTGGAATGTGGTCACCTGTGTCACATTTTCTTTTTTTCTCTGCTTGGTATTGGTTAAATACCTTTCTTGGAAAACAAATGTGTATTTGATTGACAGAGATTGACAAAGATCTTCATGGGAAAAGCTGAAAATAGTCTGCAGTTGAATAAAAGGCTCCATAGAACTACAAGGAATTCGGAACACAGTCCTTATTTGGCTAGTGGTAGATTCAAATGATTTTTGTCTATGCAGAGTTCTGCCAGCCCTAGATTAAGTACATGAATGACATGGGAATGTTTTACACTGTGTAAAAATGTCACTTGGGTATAACTTAATTTGTACATTTCTCCAGAACTAGGAGAAACATCAACATTGCATTAGAGCCATGACAAATCCTTCAGTTCTTTTTCTGGCTAAACAGCCACAGTCTGATTGAGTTTTGCTTAAAGATTAATAAAGTCTATGTATGTTTTGTGTAATTTCCTTAAAAATAATAGTATTATACTATAATCTCAGTCATTATCTGATTTTTCTCCTCAATAAAAAAGCAAAGTCTCCTAGAGTGGAGACATTATATAAATTGTACTGTTTAGTAATAGCAATGTTCATTATGAGAGGCTTAATTATGGTCATCATTTACAAAAAAAATCAGTCTTGTCACAGAAAGCATAATAATGAATGTCTCTTGTTTAAAAATTAATGAAACTTTTTTTTTTTTCCCCATGAAGTCCACTTTCATGAAGTCTACTAGTCCTCAGGGTGTCATCACTTTTACTTACCTCTTTAAAAGACTTAATATTCATGAAAATTAAGTTCCAAGTATAGTCAATTTGGATATGTTTGCCTATTTACTTGGAAAATCACACAAAATCCAAAAAAGGGTACAAGAGTAAAAGGATGACTTTTAGTTATGTAGGAATTCTTTTCTATGAAGGACCAGCTTGTGCTCTTATTTACATTGAAGCAAGTAAAAGGCTACTTTAATTCTATTCCTATTTACAGCAGAGTGATTAAGAACATTCTTACCTCTATGGACTAATACGTAATGTGAGTAGCCTAAATTATAACTTACTGTGTATTCCTCAAAAGAAGATGTGCGCCAGTGCAGGAGTTCCAAGGGTTTATAGGTATGGGGAATAGGCTTTGCAATACCTAGATTCATTAGGATTAATTTAGCAAGTGAGGAGGATGGAAAGCAGCTTTTAGCTTTCAGAAGAACTTATATTTTAATGTTTTTGTATCAGGCTTTAGCTGATGTGTAAATTGAACCACATAATTTTTAAAATAAAGCAATTTGTAGTGAGCTTACTGGCATTTTACAAGTTAGTTTTAATTCAGGAGTAGTAACTCTGAGTTTGGCAAAACATGGGTCCTTCATTAGAGGAGGCATTTGTCCTTAGCTAATCTGGCAAAGCAGACTGGAGGGGTACACTTCTGAAACTTCATAAAAGTTAGCCAGCTGTGTTTGATTCTTGAAATTAACAAAATAAAGAAGATGGATAAAAAAATTGTTGTTCCATCACATCAAAGAAACAGTCTGTCTGTAACCAGTTTTGTCTGAGAGCGTTGGCTGGGATCTCTTTTGGGACCAGATCCTACAAGGACTAGGCACAGACTAGACCCAGGGATCTCTCACCCTTTCAGAATAAATTAGCAAACAAAAAATCTGCTGGCAAAGAAAAGGTTTTAGAAGCTAAAGTGTCAGGATAATTAAATGCATATTTCAGCAGTATTTATTTGGCATTGATTGGCTGAAGCCACTTACTGTGAAGAGTTGAATAGTTAATTCAAGTGCTAGGCATCTCCTAAAGGAGGTGACCTTGGGGTCATTTAATTGTAACAGTAATTTATTTAGTTGAAGAAATGAATATGTTCTCAATTAGCTTAGCAGGCATTATAATAACACTAGTGGGATTTATATTTGCTTATGTCACTCTGCTGTAAGGATAAAGTTATTGGATCTGTTTGCCTCTATTTAGTCCCCCAGTTCATGATTGTTCACAGCAGAGATGTGAAGGTTTGCTCATCCTGATTAATAGGTGTCCAATCCTAATGCTGCAGATATTGGCATAATCACTCAAAGGACCTGAGGGACATACACACAGCAGTAATACTGGCAGAAGACAGTGTTACCTACTTACGTCTTTCTCATACTGATTTTTCCCCTGTTATAGATTCTACAGCTTCTCAAACTTACCCCATAAATTGGTGCCTGATCTGAGATTATTCCACCATTGGGGCTCTTGGAGGTTTATCACAGATATGTTATTCTGCCGGGATATTTTTTCTTCCCCACTGCTTTAATCTGCTGTCACTATAAAACAGTAAAGCAGTAATTCATTTGACTATGTTATACTACAGCAATCCTCTGATCTAAATTTCTTAATGTATTTCTTCTAATTTTCAAATGTTGGCACATTTGCATGGTTCCCTGGTCAGGGTACATGTCAAAGAATGTATAGAAGGCATAATCTATCTACACCCCAAAGTATCATGTGATTTATGGAAAGCAGTCTAGAGTTGTTCATTATCAGCAACTACGACACAACTAAAACAACCATCAGGATTTTGTAGAAATAGCTTCACAAGAAAGATGGGGGAAAAGGCCCTTTGAAAAACATAGAAAAGAGGTTTGCAGGTTCATATGTCTTTTGGGAAGCAGAAGAGAGTCTGTAAAATCTCGCCGTGGCCAAGGTGAGGAGTGAGCTATACATGACTTTCTGAGCTCTGCCAGGAGAGGTCTCTGCAGGACTCACTACTGAAGGAAGTGCAGGGCAGACCCCCTTTGTGTGGTCGCAGACTTTCCCTCTGTGATAAACCAGAGGGAAAAAGCACAGCACACCCATGATGTATGTTCCAAATCAACTCTATCTCTAGCTTGTAGGCAGCTCAGTTTCATCACATGCTACCATTTACACAAATTAGAGGCAACTGAAGAAATCCTTTAGTGTTTAGAAACAGACCAATCAAGTTGTTCAGACATTCTGTCTGAGTTGGTTTGCTTCATTTCCAATCAATAACAATGATGTGCCCCAAGAAACAGTTGAGTGAAACAAAAAGAAGCACATCTTCCTAGGGTTCTCATCTGTAGTATTTCCTAATTGTGCAAGGCACTTACACCTGTGCTTTAATCTCTTACTTATGCACATGTTTAAATACTTTATTGAGAAGAGCTGGACATCACTCAGCCTGTGTAAAGCGGATTCCTTGATTGCCTTATTGTTTGAGTCCTGGGGAATCTGCTCCCATTATTTACCTGCTTGTGGGAAGGCTCTCAATGCATACAATACTCCCACAGGTCGGAGAGGGGTTTGTGGTGGTCAAGGAAACATCTTGTGAGTGGAGCTTCAGAAAGCATACCCTATAAAACTACAGAATCTGTATGACATAGAATATCTAGTCTTCAAAGTGTGCAACAAACCTGTCTGTGTTTCGTTTTCTATAATACTTTGCAATCAGTGACGGTGTTGAATTTTGCGTATACATGCAGGTCATTTTGTAGCCAGTGTCATTTTACAAAATTTGGTTCAAGAAAATATATTTTCAAAAGAAGATTATTTCTCTCCTTTTCAACCAGAAAGTTGTACAACTCTCTCTGAAGAGGCTTAGGAGAAGAGATGAGGAAATCAAAGAGCTGTTTAGTTATCTTCAGTCTCAAGCTCCCAATCAACTAGGAGAACTGATGAGAAGAATAATGCAATGAGAAGTTTAGAGGCATAATAGAAAATATTTTAGCAGCACTAAGCAGCATGTTTTCCATTTACTACTTAGTGTTTTGAAAGAAATTGATGGCAATACTGAATGAACAACTTCGATTAGGATACTTATGTTGCTGTAGGAACATGGGGTCTAGGGGCTATCTGCGGACACGGGCTTGGAAGTTGACTATGATTTGCAAACAGGTTAAAACATATTCTTTGTGTCTTGAGTCCTGTATGATATTTCATCTGTGGTGAGATCTCTTGTTGATGGCCCTTGGGCCAACACAAAAGCTATTGAATCTTACAAGATATACATACTCACATCTACTTTCAAAGTAATTGACTCACTTGTAGTGTTCACAACAACTGTGACAGTTATGTCGTGTTGCACAAAATTTGATTGGCTGGGTATATGAGGGGAGAGCAGTGGATGTTGTCCACCTCAACTTCAGCATGGCTTTTGACACTGTTTCCCATAATATCCTCATGGATGAGTTTAAGAAGTGTGGCTTAGATGAGCAGACAGTGAGGTGGGTTGAGAACTGTGTGAATGGCAGAGCTCAGAGGGTTGTGATCAGTATGCAGAGTCTAGTTAGAGGCCTGTAGCTAGTGGTGTTCCCCTGGGGGTCAGTGTTGGGTCCAGTCTTCTTCAACACATTCAACAATGATTAGGATGAACGGATGGAGTGTACACCCAGCAAGTTTGCTGATGATACAAAACTGAGAGGGGTGGCTGACACACCAGAAGGCTGTGCTTACATTCAGTGGCACCTAGACAGGCTGGAGAGTTGGGAAGAGGGGAACCTAATGAAGTTCAACAATGGCAAGTACAGAGTCCTACACATGGGGAGGAATAACCCCATGCATCAGTACAGGCTAGGGATTGACCTCCTGGAAAACAGCTCTGCAGAGAAGGACCTGGTGGACAAGAAACTAACCATGAGCCAGCTATGTGCTCTTGTGGCCAAAAAGGCCAGCAGTCTCCTGGGGTGCATCATGAAGAGTGTGGCTTGAGGTCGAGGAAGGTTCTCCTCCCTTGCTATTCTGCTCTAATGATGCCACTTCTGGAGTACTGTACCCAGTTCTGGGCTCCCAAGTTCAAGAGAGACAAGGAGCTACTGCAGAGAGTCCAGCAGAGGACTATGAAGGTCATCATGGGACTCGAACATCTCTCTTATAAGGAAAGGCTGTTTAGCCTGGAGAAGAGAAGGCTGAAGGGGGATCTTATAAATGCTTATCAATATCTAAAGGGCGAGTGTCAAGAGGATGGGACCAGACTGTTTTCATTGGTGCCTAGTGACAAGACAAGGGGCAAAAGTACAAAGTGGAATACAGGGAAGTTCTGTGTGAACATAAGGAAAAACTTGCTTACTATGAGAGTGACAGAGCCCTGGAACAGGCCACCCACAGATGTTGTGGAATCTCCTTCCCTGGAGAGATTAAAAAACTCACGCAAATGTGGTCCTGTGCAACCTGCTCTAGGCGAACCTGCTTTAGCAGTGCGGTTGGACTACATGATCTCCAGAGGCCTCTTCTAACCCTTACCATTCTGTGATTCGTGATTCTGTTAAATTCTGTATTTTACTGGTGAAAGAACATTTTTATTCAGGGTTTCATTTCTTTGAATAGAATAATTTTGAAGAATTGTGTCAGTTATGAGCCCTGTTTTAAAGCAAATGCTCTAATATTCTACAAAAGCTGTCTGAAAGACCAAGGTTTACTGTATGGATTTTGCAGGGACTATAGTTTTGTGTGACTGCTTTATGTAAACATTTTCAGTCTGTCAAGCTCAACAGTAGTTTAAACACTGGAGCAGTGAATCCTATAGTACCTATTCAGATTCAGGGGGCACTTAGGGCAGATCTTCACTGAGGTAGAGGAAACTGCTTCTACTCACACCAAATCTGACCATCGTCCATAGCAGTAACAGCAAATCTCTTTATATGATCTAATCTATAGTCTATATGTAATGTCTATGTAATAGAGCACATCTATTCTGTAGCAAGCCAAATATTTTAACTTGGTGGTAGAATGGCTGGAAAAGAGGGATAGAGGAACTCTGTCCTTTCCCTCACTTAACACAGGAAGAAGTACCAGAAAACCACTAAGATGCTTTGTCACTTCTACATTTCTGTGGCCTATTCTCCAGGGCCTCTTACCCTGGCCACACACATCTGTGCGGATAACATCCCAATACCAGCAATGCTGCCTTCAGTCTTCATTTCCCTTGCTACAACAGCAGAGCTCTTTAACACACTCTTTGCCTTCTGTCCTCTCCCCAGTAAATTATCTGGGCAAGCACCAGTGGAAGGGAAAGATTTTCCTTCTGGCTGTGTTGTTCAAACAACCTGAAGTCAGGAGCTGATTGCGTTGGCTGGGTTTTTTTTGTTCATGATCTGTATTTTTTGTTCATAACAATTGTACTGAGCATTCAAAAACCTGTCCTTTAGAACTGTATTCAACTGAAGGGACAAAAGAGACAGAACTGCAGAGAAATCAGGACATAAGGAAAACCCATGATGTTTGAGTTCAAGTGTGCGTTGAGTAGAATTCCTCAGGACTAGATTTCACCTGGTGCAAGTAATCTTCTATTAGTATTAATAGCAAATAGGCAGATATGTTTCCTGGGAAAAAATACAAATCTTTGTGTCCAGACACATGACCAGTAACTGTATGAGAAAATATTTATGCTCTGTAGATTAACAGTACATCCCAGGTTTCCCTGAGACAGAGCAAGTTCTGTCTCTTAGTAGAAGAGACACTTTTCATCTATATAGTTAAGACATGCCTGAGATATGGGAATTCAACATGGCAGTCTTGCTGAAATGAAAGTGTCATGGGTTATATCAGTACATTTTTAATAAAAATATCTTCCCTTGATCAATCTATGCCCTTCAATTTAAAGCTGAGATTAATTCTCCAAGACACATTATGGTACTGTATTAATACTTGAAATCGTCTTATAAATGCTTGCTTTCATATTTGGCATAACTATTGTACCACTATAGGAACTGCTTCTATTGACCTTTAGATTAAAAATATGTTGGATTATCATGATTGACACATTCAGAATGACTCATTCTTGCCAAACACAGCATAACAACTTTTTAACATTCCCTTTTCTTTACAACTGCTTCCACTTTCATTATATGAAATATGGCTGTATTATATACCAGCTCTCATTGCCTAACATGCTTTTTTCGGAGTTCAAGAAGATTTACATTTGGAGCTAAATGTTTCAGTGATTGCTCTGTTGGATTTCATTATACCAGTGTAGTTAATCAAAGCAAGTCTGGCCTTGCAACCATGATTCATTGTATGGTTTTTTGAACTTAGTAATTTATACTGAATGAATATACACATTATCACCAGAGTACCAGATTTTCTTTAACAGCCTGCATGACACTGTACTGTAATGCCTTAATAAACTGCTTATGTCATGTGCGTACTGCAGCTGCTTTTTTTTTTTTTTTTTTCTTTCTTTTTAAGGAATTCATTGAAAGCCATTCTCTTTACCAGGGGGAATGAGGGACCCACTGGGAGTGTAGTCAGTGCAAGGGAAATGGTATTCTCTTGTAGTCCTAATGACTGCTATTACACTATACGCAGGAATATTTTCAGATCTGCACATTTTGTCTGTGCAGCTGGGTGGTCTGCACAATAATCATTAAATCCCTAAATAAGCATAACATGCTCAAGTTTGGCTGAGGTTTATTCAACCACATGCTTTGTAGTAGAATTCAGTTACAGGCAAGAGAATGACTTGTTTTGGTATGGCTGAGAAAAGGTTTTGTGGTTTCTGTTTCTTTCTCCTGGATAATCTAAAGTATGCTTTTGCCACCATTATTGAGAGGGCAAATTCTTTTAACCTCCAGGAACCCCTGGAGGTAAAGATTTAAGGTAATAGCCCATGTTAGCTAATACTTCCTAATTAACTGTTTTGCAGTCTTATGTAGGCTCCAGAACTGAATTAAAGCTTCAGCAACCTCTTTTAAATGCTATAAATCAAACACACAGAGGTAGTTAGCTGCCTAGAGGTGGAAACTCTGCTCTGTGAGACCTCACCTGAAGTACTGCATCCTGCTCTGGAGCCCTCAACACAGGAAGAACATGGACCTGATGGAGCAGGTCTAGAGGAGGGCCACCAGAATGATGAGAGGGTGGAACACCTCTCCTGTGAGGCCAGGCTGAGAGAGTTGGGGTTGTTCAGCCCAGAGAAGAAAAGGCTTCAGGGGGACCTT
>WTSP01004713.1:91372-102873 GCA_025331215.1 Actenoides lindsayi | reverse complement strand
CATGACCTCCAAGCGCCCGCCCGCTCCCACAAAGCACACAGGGGAAGGGAGCGCAGCCCCGCGGCCGGCCCGACCCCGCTGCACCGCGACCCGGCCCGGCCCGGGCGGCCGCGCCCGCCCCCGCTGCACCGCCCCTCCGCCCGCCCTCGCCTGCCTTTCAGCTGGGGAGAGGAGAGGAAGTCTGCGGTCTGTTTATATTAACGTTCAATTAAGACAATTAAGTAACACGCACAATGTAGCGGCCCCGCCCTCTTAACAGTCCCCTCATTTCTGCCAAGCCAGTTTACTGGCTGCAGCGACACGAAGCTTCCGGGTACTTTCACAAAAATTAGAAACAACGGCTAATAAAGAAGCAAAAAAAAAGGAGGTAGGCTTCGTGGGAAAACAGGCACAGAAATGAGTGGTGCAACTGCCAGGCTGGATTTCTCTTTAATATATTAATGACAGACAGATAATGCATAACTAATTCATCCAGATTCTTAAAGATTAGGCCTAGGTTGCAGCTGGCCATCTGAGTGGACACGTATAGCAGGATCGGGCCCTCAACTGGCAGTGCAGTGACTTTCCTCAAGGAGATGGCAGCGGGGCTCACTTGTAGCTCACAAGTCAGCCCCCTGCTCCCCAATCCTGTACAATCAAGGATTTCCCAGCAAGGTGGTAAAGGGTCTGAGAAGATCTGGGCTGCATACCCTCCCGCAGGCCTCCATGGAACAAGACCTCTACATTTTTTTTTAATCTGCAAGAGTAAAAAGGATAGAATATACAATGGCATGTATTTGTTTTGAAACCTTTTGGTGATTCACGTTGCAATCAAGAAAAAACTATGATAGTGACCACAAATGAACACATTTCCTCTTTGAGATAATTTCCACCAATGCCTGCAAATAGTGGCAATGACTTTTTTCCCCCCATTTCTTGTAAATCAAATCATACACAGTCATGATATATTCACAACTCCCTCTAAAAACATGTAGCTGATGGTTGAAACATGCCATGGTTTAACAGCGACGAGGGAGACCTCAAGAAGAGAGAGCAGTAGGTCCCTGTCAGTAATGAGCAACCAGGAGATGCGTAGAGGAGGGCAGTCCCGTCAGTACTCCCGTGGTGTGACCTGCCTTAAGAAAAGCCATCTCTTGGCTAATAAGATAGTTTGTCTTGCAATTGACTGAGGAGGAAAACAGATATAAATGTGCCACCTGCAGCAAAAGGACTCTCTGTCATGGCTCATAGACAGCCACCAGGCACAAAGCCACAAGAAACCACATCACTATTCCTGAACTTCAGTATTGAGGATGCAAAACGAGGAGGTGATTATTTGTGATTGTACGAGGTATTGGGGGATCGCCTGTATTCAGGACCCTATCTCAGGTATCTCAATGCCACTGAATTACGTCCTGCATAATTAAATTCCCCACACAAATTTAATGGCAAAATAGGTGGTTTTTTTCTTTTCCTGCCTTAAGCAGCCACAATAAATAAAGACAATATTAGTCAGTTTGCTCCCTTTCCTTTCAGTAGTTCCTGTTCAGCATGAGTTGAAGCGACCACAGTGAATAATTTGTCTCTGGGTCAAGGTCATGATCCCGTGTCAGCCTGAACACAGCACTGTCTTTGAAGCCAACAAGAGTTTTGCACAGGGACAGCTAAGGGATCACACTACTAGATTGTAATGAAATCTTGAATGTTTTAGAATGAGAAATCATTGTAAGATCTGAAGTCATTGTCCCGACGCAGCCTTTTTGTAAACGGTACAAAAATTATTGGTACCATGGCATACTGTGCTCTCTATATTCTCATGAGATTTCTGCTCTAGAAATAGTGCCAGCGTTTCCTAAAAGTTCTTGGGTAATGACTGCTTTTATGCAGTTTCTGTTGTGCTCGCAATTGCTTCTAGAAAAGTGGAGCTGTTGGAAGATACATTTGGTTTTCCTTACTGCTTTGTAAAAGGTTTTTGGTTGTTTGGTTTTGGTTGTGCTTTTTTTTAATAAACAATTAAAAATAGCTTGGTCCTCTAAAAAGATGTCTTTTCAAAGCACTAGAATGAGTACAAGCAGGGGAAACAGCCTTTGAAAGAAAAATTACTTGGGACAAGTTTTGAATTTCAAACATAGTCTTTGTTTATATCGGACTGACAAAACGTCTCTCAAATATTCTTTGAAAGGTGATTACATTAGGCAGGGGCTATTTTAGCAATTTCACTTCTCATTGCACTGTTGTATACAGGGATCTGTCCACCCATTTCCCTCACTACAGTTACAACTCCTTCAGCCTTTATTCAGCTATCTTTCATCACTTCTGAAGTCATGCAAAATTTTCCCTTTCTTGCAAATTAAAGTCAACCTCTTCTGCACAGCCAAGTGTTTTCTAGGACTTCTGGTGGGCTGCAGAATAACTTTTGGGCTGTCGGGGATGTTGTGGTTAAAGGCTCTAAGCAAAGTATCGCAACGAACTAGGCAGAAAATGTTTTCCTGGTTTAACAACATTTTAGGATAACAAAAGACAATTTCCATTTCAAATCACAACAAAAAGTTGAAATTTTGTATGTTTCGTACTTTGGGGAGGGGGAGGAACCTGTGTACTGCAAATCCTCTGCAAATTACATACCCTTCATTCCCTGTTTTATATTTTCCTGTCATTTAAGACAGGAGCACAAAGCCCTTCCCGCAAAGACACCACACTGCCACGAGAAAGCAAACAAAGTTTAGTTGGTCCCTCTCATCAGCTCAGGTGGTGAAAGCTTCAATATCCATTCAAGTTCTGGAGTGCCAGGAAAGCTCTCACTGTTTTCACTTTCTGTGTAGTCTCAAGTCTATCATATTTTGATGTTCCTGCTACACTTGTGCATCTCCACTGCATTTGCTGACACACTCAAATTACATATTTTTAATATTTAAATATTTTTAATATGCATTTATCAAGGTGAATTCTGTACTAGCTTGGCATCCATCAATACTAGGAAGTATCTTACAGTTCTAGGAATGTTTCTGGGTCCCAGAACACAATGACCTGTGCTACCAGAGACTGAGACAGACTCTTGGCATAATTTTGGCCTAAGTCAATGAGTGCTATTGGCATACCTCAAGAGTTAGCCCAGGCCAGATGTCAGTGCCAAAAGGTGATTCACATAAGGCTACCTTGCTTTGGTGGGCAAGACAGTAGAACGGTGTTGATGAAGACTGTTTTGGGCAAGCTAGTCTCAAGTGACAGAACCCTTCTGATACACCAGCACAGGCATTGCTTCTGTCAGTCCTGCATAAGGAAGATGGAGTAGCATGAGCCAAACATCAGCTCACGCTTTTGAACTTCAGGCACTTGCACAGTGCTGTGAAAATGCACAGCAGAGTGCAATGCATATAAACCAGCTGAGGATGAAAAAAAAGTGCCCACTCGGTGTTGCTGTGAAGTGCTTCTTCTGGTGCAGTCGTACCAGAGCAGATGAAATCAGAATTTTGCTCTGTGTTGTGCTATCAATATTTAATTCTCCATGTCATTACAACATCTGTCCTTTCTCAGGTACAGCAGAGTGGCAATTTATGCTGTAACATTTTAGTGAAAACATACTTACCAACGTACTTCAGTAGTTTTGTGAACACAGGTAGAACCCCAAAACTTCTCTTTTTCCAACAAGTATAAACAAAAAAACAGCCTTGTTTATTGGTTTTCAGTCCTCAGTCAATGCTCTCACCATTCAGATAATCGCTGGCAACCACATAATCAGGTATTTTTCATAACCTGATCCATTCTAAAATTAGCTCTGATTTTTGCTCTATTATTTCTCCTAGATACCATTCTAAAAATCTCATTCTTTCAAGGACAAACATTTAGTCCAACTTGAATCAGTGACAAAACTTCCATTTGTCCTCAACAGCATCAGGATTTCATCCTAAGTATTAAGACACAGCCTCTCTGGTAGTAGAAGTCAGCACAGTTTCATTAAAATAAAGCAAAGAACAATGCTTAGGATTTAGGGTTATATGCTTCACACTCATTTCACCAATGAGTATAAAGAGAACCTTCTCATGAAGCTATCTCAGTTACAATGCTCTGAGCAGAACTTAATTTAAATAGAGATACAACAAGGCAAAAAGCCAGAACTATTATGCTATTAAGTGAAGTATTTGGACTCAGAAACACATTCAATATCTGCTTTTGAACCTGTAGCTGTTCAGACAGACCAGAGAGAAGACAGGCTTCTGTCTGTGCCTCAGGCTTTTCCTCTTCATGTTTTCAGTGGTGACAGCAAGTCAGTCCTTTTATAGGTAACAGAAAGGTAAGAAACCTTCAGTAGAAAGAGAAACTGCACTGACTCTACAATACGGATAAAGCACAGGAGATCAGAGACACTAAGTTCTACCTGACTTACAACATCTGAGCAGTGATGCAGGAACGCTTTCCTGATTGCATTTCCAGTGCCCAAAACCAAAGGGTAACATAACAGAAGAGGCAGGTTAGTGTGCCTTTTGGGGGTCTGACTGGAAATGCTGGAGAAACTTTGCTAAGGGTCATCATCACATTCAGTGAAGCTAGATTAGTAACCAGAAATCTAACTTATTCCCTCTTATGTATCATGATCCATTAGAAGGATTCCAGAATTTGATTGAAGAGGAGGGGCTCGGAAATAGGACGTGCTAACAGATAATTCTCAGAAAGGCTAACAGATGAATCTCAGAAAAGCACACAGATTCTCAGTAAAGAACGAGAATTTCCTAAGAACTAGGAACAGTACATAAGACACATTTTTCCTTCCAATATTATAAAAGCAGATGAAACGCATTCTGCACATGCAAGTCTCCAGCACAAGCCACTGAAAATAGTAACTCCACAATAGCTGAAATCTGGCTAAGGCCGGATACCAAGAATAACCCAGACTCTGCAGTGATAGGAAGGGTTATATCTGCCCCACACAAGACCCAGAGTGGTCTGGGAACAGTTTTGCCGGATGTGGTTTAAGGCTCAGGAGGGCTGAAGCTACATAACAAATAATAGAGCTTATCCTCTGGGATGCAGTATTGCTATTTGACAACTTCCACATGAGCACTTATTCTTATTAATGTCTGGCGGAGCCCAAGTCTCATTAGCTCCTTTTTAAAGAGATGGTGTAATGCTTAGTGCATGGTCTGGCTACCCAGAGATTTGGGCTACAGATTTAGTTTTGCTCCAGTTCTCTGGGGTTTTCAGAAGCACATTATTGTCACGGGAGAACAAGTTTGACTAATTTTCTGCCAAATGCATCCTCCTAAGTCACAAAAGCACAACTGAGAACCTCTCAAGTCACGTCTTATTTTCTACATCTGTAAAAGGAAACAAACCTGACCCACTCAGCAATCTTAGAGAGATCTGTAAGGATCTGCTGGCTGACAGTTGGAGTTTTAACACCGAACACGCCAAGGCAGCCTTTGCCCTTTCCCCAAGTAAGCAGAAGCAAAGTGCCTGCAGAACAGTCATGTTTCTGTTCTGCATGAGAAAGACAACAAGGACTGTGCCCTGCTCATCCTGCTCTGCTGATCCCCAGCTTCTCACCCTCTGCATGCACTGAGCCTTATTTTGTGTGAGGGGGAAGCGAGGCAAGGAGCTGAATGTCTGCCCAAGGCTACGCAGCCAGTCACTGGCAGGTTCCCCAGTCATTCCTGAGTCCCTGTGCTGTGCATTCTTCCAGACCAGGCTGCTTCCTACTCTGGGAAAGCATTTCCAAAATGCAAGGCAGAATCCAGACTCTCAGATTTTAATTTGATTTTGGGTGAACTGCAAGCTTTCTGTATTTAGAACAATTCTGAACTGCCTATTGGGACACCAATATTTGGATTACACATGTTGTTGGTCTCTTAACAGTAACATTCAGAAATTCCCTAAGAAAAAAATAGTATGGTCTTATTATCTCTTCTTTCACACATGTAAAATATTTTAAATATGTAACTGTACTAAAATGTGCTAATCCTTTGCCACCCAGTCATTTTAAGGACCAATTTACTGACAATTTATCCACAATAAATACAGGCACAAGTATTTCCTTATCTACACTGACAATTGTTGCTGTAGAGAATGTAAGCCTTTGGATGATTCCCTTCTCACCGTTTCTGAAGGCTGGGATTTGTGCAGCCTGATACAAATTGGAACAATCTTGTTGATAAAGTCAGCTAGAATTTGGAGAAAGTAACACTAAAAAAGTTTTGCCCAGTCTTTGTCTTCTGTCATTCTTTGGGTTACTCCCTCAGTTTTCCTTAACTCACTCCAAGTCATTTCTATCCCAAACAAAACTACTCTAACTACAACTACATCAAAGGAGTTAATGAACTGTCAGTATCACCATATCAAAAAAACAACACAGCCCTTTCTGCACAGGCAAAATCAGTATCTAATATCAAAGAGGAAAGGTTTTAAGCAAGCTTTGCCAGGCAGGCACATTTACTGCTCTGTTCCTTCCTTCAGGTCATAGACTCCAAAACCACCAGATCTCTGCAACAAAAATGAAAAAGCTGATAACCCTGACTAGATACAAGGAACCTGCCAAATAAAATAAACCAAACCAACCCAAACATAAACACAAAGAAACCCAAACAAAAAACCAACCAAACAAAAAAAGGCAGCCTTACACACAGTGAAGAAACTCCAACTTATTTACCAGTATCTACAGCAGGATGAATAATGTTCAGCTATGAATACACTCAGAAAGCCTGGAAGAGCACAGGATCCAAGACCTCCAAAGGGTGACTCTTTGAATTGACATGCAGTTTCATTCCCCTGGGATATTCAGTAAGGTAATAAGTGAAGCCAGTGGGCTACTGTTCAGACAGAGCTGTCTCACTGAGGTACCTGCCTTGACGATATCATCAGTTTGCACTTTTGCACCTCTGGCCAAACTACAAGTCTTGGATCAACTCATCAGCATTCCCTAGTTTCCAGCTGATGTTCCCCTTGACTTTAGATGGCTGCTATTGTTTTTGGGAAGCTATTCTCTTTGCACATCCTGCCGCCTTAGGGTTTAGAGACATTCAGTTTAACCAGGTGGCTATAATTAATTATTCAAAATTATTTTTAGGACTATGGTTTGGTTTGTTTTTCTACTGACAGTGCATTAGTAATAATCGTTGTACAAAAATAAGGCAATTGCATGCTGTTTGGGGTATTTGTGATTAAAAAAACATGCCCTAGCTCATTGTAATGTATCTGTAGGCTGGCGTTCTTTGTGAGAAATTTATTTCTTGTAACTGCTTTGGGTTTGTGCTAGTTGTATATTTTCAGAATAACATCCGCTCAAGCAGTTTCATGTGAAAAAAAAAGGAAATCTACTTACCTCAAAAAAGTGAAACCATAAGTGCAATTAATTTCCATTTTCATATGAACTGCATTTCTAATCCCATCTCTCTTTCGTTTCCAGCGGGTCTTTAGCAAATACTTGGTTGCTAGAAAAAAATCAAAATTATCAGCTAAGGAGATTATTAAAAACCAATTAGGAACAGTCACCAGATGAGGATGCTACAAAGCACTTTTCCGACAAGCAGCAGTATGAAGTTGGAAGAGTACCAGGAGCTAAAATACACATACACAACCCATTATTCAGCATGTATAATACACTCTATTCTTGAACTTGTAAAAAAGCAGGCTGAGTGTATCACTCAGTTAAAGAATTTCTTGAAAAGAGAAGATAGTGAGCTGCAGTGGGAGGGTCAGGAGCCATCAAGTTTCCATGCAGCTCCTACTATAGATAGAAACACTGGGGAAGGTAAAGAGATCTTTGCACTATGGTTTTTTTTTCCCCATCTGCCCCAGAAGACAAGGCATTTGGGGACAAATACCATTCTAGACATAATTGCTTCTTCACAGCATTTTCCAGTCAACACTTTTCACTGTGATATCATGTTGGGGTTTTTTGTTGTTGTTTTTTTGTTTGTTTTCAGGTAAAATGTAACAAAATTAAAACCCAAATGATTTAAAAATGAGGCAAATAGCTCCAAACTGAAAAAAGGGGAGAAAACAAAAAAAACCCAACAAAAAACCAAAACCAAACCAAAGGAATTAAACCAAAAAACCAACCCCCAAAAATGTATCCTTTGATTTCAATATATATACATTTGGAATACACTAGGTTAACTTTCTCCAAAATTTTATTCTAGCCATCACAAAAACCTTTTAGTCTAACCTGAGGTCCTTCTTTTCCTGGATGGATTGGTTGTTTCCTGATTCACAAAACCTACCATTTTCAAGAAGCAGTATGGGCTAGCCAGGGCTGAGCTTAAATAGAGTCCCTGGAAAGCACATGAAGCAGAAGCAGCCAAGTGAGGCTGATCAGGACCATTAAGGCCTCTTAGTGCACTCAGGGCCCTAACAATTAATCATCTAGCTCTAAGATGTGGAAAGAGATTAAAGAGTAAAATGAAAAATGTTGGTTTGGTGTTCTGGAAGCGATGTGTACTTTCCCCACTCAGGTGAAATGTGGAGTACTTGTCATTTGCATGTTCTGCTTGAGTGGAAAGGCACCATATGATCTATCTTTAAACTCAGTGTTAATAAATCTAACTGAAGGATTTTCCTTGATAATGTGAGCACTGGAAATTCATCCCAATAGATAACAGCTGTAAATGCTGCAGAGGACAAACCAGGCTTCAGCCAATGGTGCATGATGCCTACTGTAATACCGAGAATCTAAGAAGAAATCCTGCGTCACTAAACTCATGCAAGATTTGCCACTGCTTTCCATGGGGCCAGGATCTTGCCTCAGGCAAAAGCAAAACTGCAGGGGTTACAATATATGCTCTTCCACTCCAGCTCCCAGGAACAAGGCCTGAATGGCAGATGTATTATTATTTATTGATACCCAAACTTGCACAAACCTTATAATCTCAAACGATAGCTGAGTGCTTTCCTAGCTGATAAGCCGTATTTGAAGAGCATTTGAAAAGAAAGCTCAAACTCCATTTTTATTTTTCCCTGAGTAAAATGGGGTGTCAAAGTATGAACTCTAAATAGCATGAGCTGTTCAGATAACTGGGCACACAGAACCTTCAGTTGGCAAAATGTGGTCATTCTTACTAGGCAAACTTTACCTGGACTTGTACAATGAGCTTGTTTTTTTCACTCCAAATGATGTATTTATCGGTTTCTTTACATGGAAAAACAAGTATTTAAAAAAAAAATATCTAAAAGATATTAGCAATCTGTCGTAGCACAGAAGACAGGGTTACATAACATAAGAACTGTGGGATAATTAAAGGAAAAATCAAATACATCGGAAGAAACAGATTTAATTCACTGCTGAAACTGCCTGGAAAACATAATTCTACCTTTTGCTCTTCCTTACTGAAAGATGGAAAATCAGCTTGCACATTTTGTTGGCTAGCACCTGAGAACAGTTTTGCCAAGGGGAAGATGAGGCTTTTATCCTCACTGAGCACTGGCCAGCCTGGGACATGTCTCTGTGTTATATAATGTGGTCAGAACAGTCTTGTCCTCACTCTCCCCACCCTCATTTGGACTGATTGGTGTTCATCCTAGAACGGCTGGTCAACTGTTACCTGTAGTGGTACCTCTTGCTGCCTTTGAAAGGCCGTGAGGAATGACAGACAGATCTTGTGCACTTCCATTTTGAGGAAAACAAAAGCTAGGTCCTACAAATGCTCTGAGAAAACAACATTCCTCTGTTGCAAACAGGAACTGGGGGAACTGAGACAATTAATGAGGAGTAGATGAATGTCCTTATCTCATGGCCATACACCCACTTCAGTTCACAGATGTAAATGCCATTGACAGCAGCATCCTCTGGAGTACCAATACAGCAGAATTAGAAGGTCATTGAAACAGATTACTTTTCCAGACCTTTTTTTTCACAGTTATTTTTGAACCTGGCATCTGTTCTCCCATGTGTACATACACATGAAGTCCTCTAACTCCAGCAGCTCTCTAGGTACGTTTCTATGATGGGGATGGAGAACACCCTTTCTACACAGAAAAGGACACCAAGATCTAAAGCACCAAACCTTCTCTTGCTTTCAAATGCAGCTGCCATCTGACAGCTGGCTTAGCTGGCTCATCACACTCCTTTCACAGGTGAAAAGGTAGCAGCTTAAAAGAGAGAATCAAGTTCACAATTTGCAAAGCACCTCTGGGTCCTTTCAATATATTGTGTACATCATTTGTACACATACGTTTGTGATATGGGGGAGGTAGGCCTGGGAGAGGTATAGAACAAGTAGGAATATAATTAAATCTAAAAACTAATAAGAAGAAAGATCTATAGGAAGGTAATATCATCTTGTGGTTTTGCAAGTTATTTTTAAGTACCGTATAAAATCAGTGAGAATTTGATTGTGGCATTCACAGTTGTGATACAAATCACTGGGCTCAGTTACAACACAAATCTGGCCTCAGGTTTATATTGACTGAACATCTATTCAATCAATAAAAACCATAACCCGTTCCTTTATTTCATCTAGTCTCAGAGACTGTCGTTCCATACATTACGTCTGCATCGAAGTTAAGCATTGCAGCTTGCCGTGTTCACTGCAGGAAGGGCTCAATGCACAAAATACCACGTTGCTCTAACACCTTTTTTAGGCTGTGAGCTGAGCCCACTGGTGCTAACAGATCCCAAATGAGAAGTCCTTCTGATAAAAGTCATGACAGCATTTTGCTCCTGGTCAAAACTTACAATGAAAGGGAGCGGAGGGAAAGAGTAGATCATAGAATCATAGAATGATTTGGGACCAAAGGGACCTCTAAATGTCATGTAGTCTGACTCCCCTTTCAGTGAGCAGGGACATCCTCAACTAGATGAGGTTACTCGGAGCCTCGTCAAGCCTCACCTTGAATATCTCCAGGGATGGGGCCTCAATCACCTCCCTGGGCAACTTGTTCCAGTGTTCCACCACCCTCATGGTAAAGAGCTTCTTCCTAGCATCCAGTCTAAATCTACTCTTCTCTAGTTTAAAACCATTGTCCCTCAACCTGTCACTACAGGCCTTTGCAAACAGTCTCTTTTCCGCCTTCTTGTAGGCACCCTTCAGGTACTGGAAGGTTGCCATTAGGTCTCCCTGGAGCCTTCTGTTTTCCAAGCTGAACAACCCAGCTCCCTCAGCCTGTCTTCGTAGGAGAGGTGCTCCAGCCCTCCGATCATTTTCGTGGCCCTCCACTGGACCCACTCTGTCAGGTCCATGTCCCTCCTGCACTGAGAGCTCCAGAACTGGATGCAGTACTACAAGTGAGGTCTCACCAGAGCAAAGTGGCAGAATCACCTCTCTCAGTCTGCTGGCCATGCTTCTTTTGATGCAACCCAGGATGCGATTTGCCTTCTGGGCTGCCAGCATGCAGTGTCTGCTCACATCCAGCTTCTCGTCCACGTCCACCACCACCACCACTCCCAATTCCTTTTCAACAGGGTTGCTTTCTATCTTCTCATCCCCCAGCCTGTATTTATAGTGAGGGTTGTTCCAGCCCAGGTGCAGGACCCTGCACTTGGTCTTGTTGAACCTCATGAGGTTCACCTGGGCCCACCTCTCCAGCTTATCCAG